>JANHFR010423969.1:0-11536 GCA_032468015.1 Mimophis mahfalensis | reverse complement strand
ACAGCCAACGTTGCTGGCTGTGGAATTCTGGGAGTTGAAGTCCACACATCTTCAAACTGCCAAGGTTGAGAAACACTGCTATAACCCATCATGTCTCATGCTTAAGACAAATTCTCCCATCAGGATTCACGGGGTAGGAGGAATAAGACCGACAAAAGCAGTATCACCTCATCCTTTTGCATGGGCGCTGCAATGTTATATGGATGCTCCAAAGGAGTGGAATTTGCAGCATTCTAGATTGCTGCTTTCCTCATTCTGACAAAAGCAATAGGATCCTGCTGGATTGTCTTAGCTGTATCAGTGTTAGCAGCGTTTCTGCTAAAAGTGAAGATCAATGTGTGGCTGGGCTCAAAGGCACGTAATATTCCCTAACCATTTCAAACTGAGATGAGCACACCTTTCTAAGCCCATCTTCATCATTCTGCAGTTATTTCCATTAGGAGCTAGTTACAATATCACTAGGCAGCTAATCTACCCTAAGTAAGTAACAGTGCCAAGCTGCTTGTTCAGCCAACAGTACTGGCTCTTCTCGGTTAATTTCAGTCTAAGTAGCAAAATAGTAGAATGGAATCACAGGCAATAGTCGTACAATGGAGCAACAGGGAGAAAGGGTAACAAGGTGACAACACAACACTGAAATGATGGGACCCATCTCTTTCATTGCCTTGCAAACAGAATGTGGTGGGCCTATTTACAGAAAGGTAAGTTCTGGTTAATTAATACAACCTAGCATCAGTAGCAAGGATTTCAGAAGACAACCAATCCTTCTAGACTTTGGAGCTTTAAGAATATCTTTATGAACCTATACTTTAATCAGTATTAGTGAACAATCACCACATGGTGATTTAATTTTCCTGTAGTAAATGGAAGATGAGTGCATGGGCACCAATGGGTGGGAACAGGTAAAGGGCAAGTGACACATATATGATGACAAACCCACACATGCTGCGACTGACATATTTATGTTATACATTCTGAAAAAACTGCATAATTGTGGCTGTGGAAGCCAGGAAAGTCCCCCACAGAGTGTAAGATCAAAGACAATCGGAGACTCATAGTCACCATCAGTATACAGGAAAAGGTGCTGAGACTCAGACTCCACAGTAGCGATGTGACACTAGTGCAAGAGACCTTGGTGGAGCAGGCTGTTAGGACTTAACCTAGCAGACAGCTAGCCTGTAATTAAGGCATGTTTGAATCCCACCAGGCTCAAGGTTGACTCAGCCTTCCATCCTTCCGAGGTGGGTAAAATGAGGAGCCAGATTGTTGGCGGCAGTATGCTGACTCTATAAATCGCTTAGAGAGGGTTGAAAGCCCTGATAAGCGGTATATAAATGAAATGCTATTGCTCTTCGGAAGTGTCCCGGTGTCTCCGAGCCTCCGCCCGGCAACTGGGAGCCAGGGCAACCCGAGGGAGGGTTGCCCTTGCCTGGCAGCAAGCCAGGCGCCACGGCCACCTCACGAGGAGGCGTAGCTGCAGTCCCGGCCTCCTCCTCCCCCCCCCCCCTTCCAGGCACCTACGAGGCGGCGTCTGAGGTGGGAAGCTTAGAGCGCGCGAGGAAAGTCGAAGCGCGGAGTTTCCCTTTGCTGACCTTTCGGAGCGGCGAGTTGGCGGTCTGTCATTTCCGGCTTTGCCAAAAAAAGCCTCTTTCCCGCGCCTTCCCCGCTTGGGTCGTTCGGGCGGCTGGACGGCTTTCTCTTCCAAGCTGCTCCTTCGGCTTGAAAAAGAGGAGGTCCGAGAGGTTTTGCCGGCCTTTTCGTCTGCGCGTAAACCACGGCTTTTTCCTTCCGCGGTTGACAGCTCAACCTGGGACACGCACGCATTCCTTTCAACCGGGAGTAGCGCAAATGCTCGAGCCTAGCGTTTCCGAAACGCGAGTTTGCTGCACCTGACCTCCCTCCTTCCCTCCCTCTCTTCCCAACGAGGTAGGTGGAAAGGGACGCTGTAGGAAGAACGGCGGGGAATGACCCTGGTGGACGTTTGCTCTTACTCCTAGCCAAATGGAGTAAAAGAGCCCAGGGCTTCTTAAGAATCGGCGAGTTTGGGGTGTTTGTGACTCTCTGAAAGGAAAGCTGAGGGCTGTTGCTAAAAACACATTGTAAGCCGCCCTGAGTCTTCGGAGAAGGGCGGGATATAAATGGGATTTAAAAGAAAAAAAGCAAACTGGACTGGAAGCCAGTTATCTACTACTATCACTTAGTGAGTCGTTTTCCTGCGTTGAGCAGTGGATTTTTAGGCGAACTCTCCTCAACTTTCGCATTGCTTTCTTTCTTTCTGGATAACCTCACTTCTGAAATTTCAATTTCCCCCTCCCTGGATCCTGGTGTAGCTTTTTAGGTTGCCATAGGCCAGTGTTTGTCAACCTTGGCCGTTTGACGATGTGTGGACTTCAAATCCCAGAATTCCCCAGCCAGCGTTGCTGGCTGTGGAATTTTGGGAGTTAAAGTCCACGCATCTTCAAACGGCCAAGGTTGAGAAACACCGTCATAGGCAATAATGAACAAACCTTCATCCCCCCAGGTTGAGTTAGGCTGTGTTAATATGGCTGTGTTTTCCCTTTATGGAGGAATGCCTCTCATTAGCAGTTGCTTAACAGAAATAGATCTTAAAGACATTTTCTTTTCATCATGTTGCCTCTGACTCTGAGACAGCTGTTCGGGGTTTTTAGTTATGCAGCTGTTTAAAGATACAGACTCTTAATGGTTAATTTCCAGCACACCTTAATTTTTAAAGAAAATTTATCTAGCCATCTACTTGCTCACGGGGACTCTAGGTGCCCTTGCAAACCAATAAAATACAGTATAGAAAAAAGAAATACCTGGCTCAGTTATGGTGAATATATCATGAGTTTTTAGTGCACTTTGGGGAATATTTATTTATTTTATTTATTTATTTTATTCGTATTTGTATGCTGCCCAACTCCCGAGGGACTCCTGAGGGAATTAATAAGCCTCCTTTGTGATGTCCAAAGATCCTGCAAATAATTCATAGTTATCCTAAGTGCTGTACTGTTTTAGAGTACACACTTGTGAGGCAGGCTACTGTTGTGTCTATTTGCACCTGGAAATGTGAAACTTTTAACAAGTCAGCAAAGATTTTGATCCCTTGGTGCTGAATTAGATAACGTCTTGTATTATAGGTTCATTCCACTGTCTTAAAACCTTGTTATTATTTGTTGACTATAGAATTGGATAACCTACAGTTTCAGATATTTTATTTTCTCTAGGTGAAGTACCGCTAGGTGACAGCACCTAGCCAAATTGAGCTGATCTCAGAACAGCTTGAGATTGATTACCCACTTCAAAAGAAAAGGAAAAAAAAGAAAAGCCCGGGATTTGAGCTTTAGTTGACTTTTTTTTTCATTTTAAGAAGATATATGTTCTGACCCGACAGCCTGATCAGCTTTTTTTAATTCTGTGAGAGTATATGACCTCTGTACTTGGAGTTTTACCATGCTCCATAAATTGGTACATACTGGTAATTAAGGAGAATATTACCTGCACTCCAAGTTGGAGTTCAGAATAACCTGTTGATCTTGAGTTAGTTGACATTTAATCAACTGCAGCGCTCTCTCCATATATATATGCTATATGTACTATATATCTATATATCTATACACGTATGTATTTGCCTTAAAATAGGTTCAGTTGTGTTTAAAACTTCTCTCCCTCCTTCCACCCTCTATATTAGATAACAATTGATAATTGTTGTGACATAACAGTTCCTATGTTTGTTGATGAGTGCTATATTAACATAGGTGACATCTTAGCAATGAGCCTCATGTTTTGTTTAACTTTATTATATTCTAGAATCTTTTTTTAAAAATCCCATTTATATCCTGCCCTTCTCTGAAGACTCAGGGCAGCTTACAATGTGCTCAGCAACAGCCCTTATTCCATGCATATGCCTGCTCATTAGGGCTCTCCCCCAGCCCCCAGCGGCATTTTACAAAGTCAGCTTACGGTATTACCCCCAACAATCTGGGTCCTCATTTTACCTACCTCGGAAGGATGGAAGGCTGAGTCAACCTTGAGCCTGGTGGGACTCAAACCTGTACTAATTGCAGGCAGCTGGTAGTACTTTGTTGTTGTTAGTTGCGAAGTCGTGTCCGACCCATCGCGACCCCATGCACAATGTTCCTCCAGGCCTTGTAACTATAACAGAATCTGTTATGTCCCTATAGTTACTTATTTAATTTTAACAGATTTAATAATAAGGGGTAAAAATCCATAGTTTTATGCTGATTCCAGTTTGTTTCTATGAATTCCTTGGAAACCTTTTAGAATTCCAGCTTGCTTCTTTATTCTTTTTAAAGGACACATGCTTTCCATTCCTTGTAGCTATAGGGGTGAGTTTGAAAACACAGCTGCAGTGTTATCAAAGGTAACCTGGCCTGAATGAAAAGTAATATGTGACTTAGATTTGCATTCAGATTTCAAGATTTCTAAGTTAGCTGATTATGTAGAGGAAATTGTAGCTGGTTAAAATTAGATTAAATTAAAATTAAATACTATGAAATAATATCTCCCTCTCTCCCTCCACATATTTCCCTAGAAGATGTGATTTGGTTAACTACATGCAAATAAGTATGCAAATATTTTTATGTTTTTTGTTCACAGTACTTTTCCAACATGATTTCTGAGTTTGAACAAATTGCCTGAGCCTTTCTTAATAAATAAATTGTATGTTACACTTTTGAATATTGTTTCATTTTTTTTTCAACATATTTTCCCCCAGAATTTCCAGAAAGAGCAGTTCTGGAATTAGGGCAGAAAATGGTATAGGTTTGCAGAATGTTGAAAACCAAGGGATGGATCATAAGGACATACTTATGAAAAGTGGAAATCCTTGTTCTGTTGAAAGTAGCCCTTATAAGAGAGGACACTTACCCGCTGAGGCCAAATTATTCTTGCAATTTAATTCTAAGCAGGGTTGCTAAAGCATAAATTCCATTAGTTTAGTCCTCTGCACGTGCAACTTGAAAATTGTGTAGTAATTTTTTTCTTGCTTGTTCTATAATTTATTTGATGACTTTTTGTTGGATAGTGAAAGTTGCAAACCTATATGGTAAAGGCACTTTGAGACAAATGTGACAGGGACAAAATGCTAACTTCCTTGTGAAGTCTAATGCAGGAAGGTAGAATGTCTTTGAGTGTGTTTCATGATGGTAATGTACTATTCCAGAAGCAGCTATATAATGTTTAATTGAGAGAATGTCATTATATACAAATTTATTTTTTTTACATAGAAATGTTACTGTGTGTGTTCTGTGAAACTACAGGTAGTTCTCATTTGCCAATTGTTCACAGTTATGACGGTGATAGAAAAACAACTTTGTGATCAGTCATTGCATTTACAACTTCGCAGATCCATAAACTGAAAGCTGAAGACCTGTGGTGAACTGAGAGATCATAAACATAGTTGTGGTTTGCTTCACTTAACAATCAAATTTCTAGTCTCAATCATGGTTGCTAAATAAGGTCTATCTTTAGTTCTGTATAAAATCTGGCATATTTACTATCCCTCTCTCCATCTGTCTTTATTTTTAAAAAAGTGAATCTGACACACCCTAAGTGCCAGTTCATTTTTTGATGTAAACTCTTTGTTTCACAAAAACTAACACCACAATAAACTATATTGCTACATAGATGTAACAACTTTAGCAGGTCATATATATTGGCAGATAACTGTCATTTTACCTACCTATAAAATAGAAATGTTCAATTAGTTCTGGCAGCAGTTACAGAATGAAAGTTAGCTTTACTTTTAGATCATCTAACAGAGGTCTCCAACCTTGGCAACTTTAAGACTTACTGACTTCAAACTCACTGGCTGAGGAATTCTGGGAGTTGAAGTCCACAAGTCTTAAAGTTGCTAAGGTTGGAGACACCTGCTCTAACAAGTGGAACCAACATTTATAGAGTGGATAATCTTGTTTAATTGTGCTTGTTCTTTGCCAAATTAGAGAGCACAATTTCCTTTTGATTCCAGTCACTGAAAATCACAGTAATTTTTATTTCCATTCCCACTCAAACGAACACAGTGCAATTACATGATTCGCAGAGTTTCTTTTCTTTGCAAAGCTGTCTTTCTGTAGTTGCTTTTTAAAAAAAAATCTATTTATATGCCGCCCTCTCCAAAGACTCAGGGCAGCTTACAGTACATTTATAGCAATTGCCTTAATCCTTTGTATAGACCTGCTTATTTAAAGCGGTGTTTTACAAAGTCAGCTTATTGACTTACAAAGTCAATTTATTGCCCCCAACAATCTGGGTCCTCAGTTTACATACCTCAGAAGGATGGAAGGCTGACTCAACCCTGAGCAGGGTGAGATTAGAACTTGTACTAATTGCAAGCAGCCGGCAGCTGAGAGCAAGCTACCAAGGCTTTAAACAATGCTTTAAAAGAGGCTTGGGGAATATTTAGTGTCCAAGGACCTCATGTTCTTTTGCTGTGATATTTACAGCCAGGGATCATAATAATTACAAGCAGGATCTTCTTTTAAAACGAATCTTGCACTTACCAACAATTAAGCCAGTATTAAAGCAAGGGGAAAATGACTACCTTCGGGTATTAGGAGCATTTAAGAAAGGGGCCCATCCCAAGAGCCACAAAATGATTGTTGTGGAGCTGCATATGGCATGGGTTGCCATCCTTGTTATTAGATATCAGTTTGATAAAGAATCCATTGATAAATTGCTCCCTGATTTGTGGCACTGACTATAAGAGGATAATAAAAGATAAACTATGTTTTTTAAAAGCATGGAATTAGATTCTGGAAATGAGAGCATTTCAGCCTGGCATAGTTTGAGGGCCAGGTATAAGAGATAGTTTACAATCATGCATTGTCCCACATGGTTTGAGAAATAATTTAAGTTTTTACATGCACACATACAAACAAACAAACCCTATTCAAGATTGGGTCTAAGCTATCTTTAAGGAAGAGAGAGAAAATGGCTGAAAGGTCAATTCAATCAGCTATGAGTTTGGCATGTCCTATCAGGAGCCTGCTTCAGAGATTACAGTAATTCCCCCCCCCCCCCCCCAGTCAAGTATTTATCTTATCAATTTACCAATAATGCATGGTGTTGGCAGTTTCATTTGGCAGTACTGGACCTCTTTATTTCATAACGTTCTATACCAAAGGCAAAAAAGCCACCTTGAGCTGTTGTAACACAAATCCCAACTGGTTTTACTTGAAGCTGTACAATACTAATTCTCAGTGGACACTACTCCATTAGAGAAATCTTTTTGCTGACGTGTGTGTTGTGCAGATCCTATTTCTCCCAAGTTTGAGGAAATTGTTCTTTCCAGCCAAGAGAAACAAATGTGCTCTTTGTGCACATTTATGTCCAAAAGTGGTTTGGGCTTAAGTCCAAGGCTTCAGATTGGTGGTTCAACTCATTCATGAACTCTGCCTTCAGTTACTAGCGTGCTTGTGAAAGCTCAATTACAGGTAGTCCTCGAGTTACAAGTTACCATTTAGCGACTGTTCAGAGGTACAACCATACTGAAAAAAGTGACTTATGACCATTTTTGTTCACATAAGTGTGAACAATGGTCAAAAGTCACTTTTTTCAGTGCTGCTGTAATGTCAGACGGTCACTAAATGAACTGTTAAAGTTGACCATCCACCTGTACAGAGCATGGCTTCTGGAATTCTTTCCTATGCTTTTAGCTGCAGCGGCCATATATGTGGAAGCATGAGAAAAACTGCATTATTAATACGGTAATTGCTTCATATGCAAATTTTTAGAAAGCCAGAACATGTGGATAGATATTGTTAAGACTATCTGGGAACCAAAAGATGTAAATTCATTTCCCCTATTTGCTGGTTGCAGAGCTTAAAATCGTAATGCTTAACTTTATTATTCTCCAGATGGAATAATCAGCAACTTTCTGATAATTGTATAAATCTTCTGCCATCTCTTTTTACTGCCTGATTCATTGGAGCAAATTCTAAATTAATTTCTATGTCTGTTACTCAGCTGTGGGCACCCCGCCCCAGGATAATTTTCACATTCCATTATATATTCCCATAATAATAATTATTATTTCAATTTATGTTTATTCTTATACAGAGGTGGCTATCTTTTGTTCACTGCTTCGAGAAATTTTGTTGTAGAAATTATGCTTGAGGATTCTTAAATTGCCCTGCTCAGTGTGTATTTGAGGAAAAGTGATATGAGGAGAGTTAAATATCAGGCTACCGATGCAAAATCTAACCTAAATATATATGATATTACTTTTTCAAAGAATACACAAGGAGAAAACTGGAGGAACTCATCATATATGTATGCAGGTGCAAACGCATGCATACAGTATCTACCAGGAATAAACATGTAAAACTATTAGTATCCCATGTTCCCCATAGGTTTAAAGGTAGTTCAAGGAAAAGCTTTATTATTTTAAGCTCTTCAACCAGTTAATAGCAAACAGGGAAAATGAATTTATGTCTTTTGGCTCCCAGATAGTCTAACAATACCTATCCACATATTCTGGCTTTCTGAAAGTTTGCATATGACGCAATTGTTAATAAGCTGGAATAATAAAGCATAGCAAAGAAGTTAGTACTGTAATCAAAAGCTTCACCTAATTAATTTCCTATGTTCTCTTACCATATGTCCTCTAGGACTCACTTCTCAACTTTCTAGTTATCTAGCTTTAGATTGTATTTACATAAACAATACTTTCAGTGTAAGGTTAAGCACTCCTCTTACACTAACTTCCAATTTTATTACAGTTACTGTTTTCATCATCTTATGTACCCGAATGAAGCATCTGACAATATCCCCCATTCCTATTTGACTTTACGCTGTCTGCCTTTGCTTATCTCCTATGAGTCGTAACTGCTACAGTAGAAGGATCCCATCAGTAGTGTACCTTCTTAGCTCCTGGTCAATGGAGTGAGATTAAAGGGTGCCGAAGACAAAATAGCTGCTTAAGTTCAAGTTGGAGGAAAGAAACAGTCAAAAATGAAGGACAGAGGTAAATCCCCAAGCAACCCTGACCTGCTCACCTGACCAAATGTTCCCTCTGGCGTTTGTATGTTAAAGTTTGCTTTTGCTAGGTAAATATTACCTTAGAGGGCTGTTCTGGTATCCATAAGTAATGAATTTTACTCAAGGATGTTAATCACCCCCATGATCCTGGCACCAAAGGTCTCCAGTGTGTTGGAATTTCTATAGCTGTGCCAAAGCCTGGTGCTCTTGGCCGGCATGGAGAAGGCCAAGGGCATCTTTCTCTTGGCTTGCTGCCCTGAGCTATCTGCCTTTCAAAACAAACAGCACCCTCATTTGACATTTCTGAAGCAGACTTTGCTAGCTTTGGCTTCCTCCTGACTGAATGGAAAGAAAACAAACACATGCCCAGTAGCAACTGCGTCGTACAGGGCAACGTCGTACCTATCAGCATTCCTGCAAGGACGTGTACAAAATGGTCCTTGTTAAATATAAAATAAATAGTAATATAGCTAAGTATAATAGGTAGAATTTTCTGCAAACTTCCTTATTTCTAGGATCCGTCTTACAGCACCATATAAAAAAATCCCATGAATGCCAGCAGACTAAAATATATAATAATGCACTTATCTGACACAAAATGTAGCATGTATACTATGTATAAATCTCAATGTGTTTAGTTGGACTTGTTTCCATTTTCAATCAGTGCCATTTTCACAAACAAAAAAATTGATTTTAGATATTTTAAAGAGTTAGCGAAAATAAATCGACAGAAATGCTGCGTAGAAAGAAGTTTATAGCTATGTGTTTTTTATTCTTTTTTGTTCTTTTTGGCAAATCAAAGTTTCTAGTGAGCTCTTAAAATATCTGCAAAATAAGATATCTGTCCATCTTTCTAGCTTTTCAAATAACTGAGTTGGACTAAGTATGGTTAGTTACTGTTCAAGATGGGAGTGTCAATTTCAAATAGCAAAAGAAAGGAGCGAAATGTTAGCCCAAAAGTCTCTTCTTCCAATTAGAAATTGGGGGCGGGTGGTGTTTTCAAACCTTTTGGGGGGTTATAAACAGAGTGCAGCAGTTGTTATTTTGTCTTGCAAGATACAGTATAATCGTAATAGCTGCTTATATGAGCTCTATGGTTTCAATGCTTAGCATTCAAAATTCCCTTTAGGGTTAAGTTGCAGTATGGATAATTACTTGTTACAAGTTTTTTAAGCTGTCAAAGTTGATTGTTTGTATGTAATGATGTGAAAAGTAAAACAAAATAAACATAATAAAAAGGAAAATTTCCTTTAGGTTGAATTCTGATGTTGCACCAATTTAAAGGTGGGCAAAGTTTTGATTCCGAGAGGTCACTTATAATTTGGAATGAGAAGTCCATATTGAATAGACCAATGAAACAAAAGGCGGATGGAAAAATTTTCTTTTTTTAATTGGGTTTCATAAGTGGGAAGGGCCATGGAATCTTTTTGAATTATGTTGAATCTGTTTTAAAGAATTACATTATAGAGTTCATATACATGTATTGTCATTTTCAGTTTTGCTACCGATTTTGGTCTATTTAGCTCAAAGGAACTTGGAAGGTGAGGGGAAAAAAAGACTGCAAGATTTTGCCAGTTTGCTTTTATTTATCATTTGTTCAACAAACGTCAATGATTTACTTCATTCCTGAAGCTAATCCATTCAAACATTGTGATAAGCCCAAACCAAATTTCAGATTAGTGCATCCTGCAAGCCAAGCAGGGGATGTTTCCCAATAAACAGTTATTGGCGTTACCATCGAAAGACATTGTGCATCTGTTCCATCTTCTCCTATTGTATTTTCTCAAGAAAATAAGAAGATAAATATAATGAAAAAACACAGCAGAACGTACCTAACATTCTTCAGTCGAGACAGGGCAATTGCACTACATAAATACCTTGCCTGCTCTGACCACAGTAAGCGAGATGGTTTTGTTAAAATATCAGTATGAACACAAACATATCCAGTAGATTTCTCAATATTCTTCCCAAAGTCAGCACGAAAAGATTTTGTGCTAGGCATACTGTATATTTCCTTGGAAGTCTTCTAAACTGGAAACCTTAGGCTGGCTCACAAGGGCATGGGAAATCAACCATAAAAATCCTATTATTATAGGACAAAGTCATTATGGAAATGAGCAGTGATGTTGTTGTTCAGGACTACTGTATGTGTTCAGTCTCAACTTGGTTATTATTATTTTTATTATCGATCTCTTAAGAATGCCAATTGCAAGGCTTTTCCTAAATACAAATTGCCTCATGGGAAAGGGAATTTTACTGAAATTTTTGCTGAAGAACTCATAGGATTGAAGTTTAATTGAAAATGTCATAATTATGCTTTTCCTAAGAGAATGTATAATTAGGCTTTTGTTCCCATCTCTTTAATAGAGACAATGATAATGTTCTGCTTTTAAGGAAGTTGTTGCCCTGAATTAATGTCAGTACTTTAAAAAGCTAATTATATTTGGGTCTTGTGGGATGCAGTGGCTCAGTGGCTAAGATGCTGAGCTTGTCGATCAGAAAGGTCGGCAGTTCAGTGGTTCAAATCCCGAGT
>JANHFR010420302.1:0-11560 GCA_032468015.1 Mimophis mahfalensis | reverse complement strand
CAGTTCGGCTCTATTTTTAGGGGGTAGAGACACCTCAAAGGCATGTGAGAGCCCCACAGTGTTTGTCACAGGAGGGTAAGCTATCTGCATGGCAAGTTTGGTTGAGATTGGTCCAGCCGTTGCGGAGCGTATATGGCACGTACATATATACACACACACATAGCCACTCACACTCTGCTTTATATATATAGATAGAAGGAGCATCCTTTATTGTTACCTGGAATCAAAATCTCTATCTAATTGCATTCGAAGAGCAGAGTTAACAGGTGTAATATATTTTTACATTGATTTATATCCCACCTTATTTTTATAAATAACTCAAGCCAGTGAACGTAACTAATGCAGAAAGTCCTTATGAACTGTCTTATAACAGTTCATTTAGTGACTGTTTGAAATTACAACATCACTGAAAAAAGTGACAGGACCATTTTTCTCACAACCGTTGCAGCACCCCTGTGGTCACTTGATCAAAACTTGGATGCTTAGCCAGATTGCCTTAGCAACCGTGTTACTAACTTAAGAACTGCAGTGACTCATTTAATAACTGGCAAGAAAGGTGGTAAAATGGGGCAAAATTCACTTAACTACTGTCTCACTTAGCAATAGAAATTTTGAGCTCACTGGTGGTCGTAAGTCGAGGATTACCTGTACTCCTTTCTCCTCCTATTATCTCTACAGCAACCACCCTTTGAGATGAGTTAGACTGACTGAGAGAGACTAGCGTAAGCTAGCTATCATGCCTAATGCAGGACTAGAACTCCTGGTCTCCTAGTGATTGGCCCACGGTGATTCAGCTGGCTTTCATGATGAAGGCGGGACTAGAACTCACAGTCCCCTGGTGATTGGCCCAAGGTGACTCAGCTGGCTTTCATGGCTAAGGCGGGACTAGAACTCACAGTCTCCTGGTGATTGGCCCAAGGTCACCCAGCTGCATTTCATGACTAAGGCAGGACTAGAACTCACAGTCCTAAAGCCCGGTGCTTTAACCACTAGACCAGACTGGCTCTATGTTTAGTCCCATAGATCAGTGGTTCTCAACCTTCCTAATGCCACAACCCTTTAATACAGTTCCTCATGTTGTGGTGACTGCCAACCATAAAATTATTTTCACGTACATCTGTATTTGTATTGAAATATGTGTTTTCCGATGGTCTTAGGCGACCCCTGTGAAAGGGTTGTTTGACCCCCAAAGGGGTTCCAACCCACAGGTTGAGAACCACTGTTCTATAGTATCATATAAATTGAGCAAGAAGACGATGCCCTGATCTTGACTAGCCTGATAAGAAATCCACATGACATTCTTATCCCATCTAGATAACTACCATATCCTGATAAGATTCAATTAACTCTAACTCCTATAAGTTTAAATGAACAGTAGCTAAGAAGACATCTGCTCACAATAAAATCTAATGATTTTCACTCATTGCCCTTTTATATAACTTTTGAAATCACACACATACATGCTTGAAGGTTCTTGGGGTAATGAGAAGTCTGGCTAAGATTGCTTGAAAGGGAGCAAGGCCCATCTTCAAAGTCAAACCAAAAGAGAGTCTATAATCAAACCATTTATAGTTCCTTTCCCTGCAATTTTTATTGATAAGCAACAGAATGTGGAATAAATAATTAAATAGACCTTTTTTCATGTGCCTGACAAGGGCTGCAAGATTTGGGATGCGGAATTCCACACAACCAGTAGATGACAATAAAGAGTCAGATATTTAGAAATCTACAGTATTTACTGATATCTAGTGCTCAGTTGAAATGTTGCTTCCCTGATCTGATAGCCCTAAGTAGGTTCAAATTTGCTATGTACCAATATTGACCAATTGGCCTGGTAAAGAGGAAGATGACATGGATGACAAAGGAAAAGCTACCTAGGCTGAACTTTTTGCTTGCAGATATTGTTTTCCTGCTCTTATTTATAGAGCTAAAGACTTTATGGAGCTCTGACTTGCTATCTTTTAGAACAAGGGGCCCCAACCCCCAGTCCATGGACTGGCACTAGGCTGCGGCATACCAAAAACTGGGCCGCACAAAGCAAAGTCCCATCTGTGGGATGCAGGTATCATGTGAAACTACGCCCACTGTGGTCTGTGGAAAAAACTCCCTCCAAACTCTCTCTCTGTGGTGCCGAAAAAGTTGGGGCAACTGTTTTAGAATGATCCATAGATTCTTTTCTTTGCGTGTATGTACTATCTATGAAAATCCACACACATACACTAAAAAGGAGAATCCAATAAAAAACTAATAGTCAAGAGAGAGGTAGAAGAAAATATAGAATAGAGAAAGAAATGATAAAGGTTCAATGAAATAAAAAAATACAGAGAGAAACAAAGATACATGCAAAATATGACTTCCAACTTATTTTACAGAAGATGTAGATAAAACTTAACTTCAACACTTGCTCAGCATTTACAATGTAACATCAATTTTTTAAAGAAATCCGTAAAAATTACTAATCCACAAATCCATACAGTATATCATGATTTTATTTTTCCCTGTTTCTTGAAGAAAGACCAAAAGGGGCTTCCAACTGGTATTAAATTTGGCCAAGGTCTTTTCTCTAATTATAGCTATCAGTTTCACCATCTCAATCAGCTGCATTGGTCTTAACAACCACTCTTTCATTGTAGGTATTGTTGAATCATTCCAATATTGGGTACATAGAAGTCTTGCTGCCATTATCATATATAAGAGCAAAATACCATGCAATTTTTGTCTATCAACCCTAAGTAAAGTCTCTGATCTAAATTGTATATTGAGCTTTAATGTTTTTAATTAACATATGTATTTCAGTTCAATAATTCAGTTCAACAACTCCACCAAAGGTGGTAGAACTTTCTTGGTGTTTACAATTTCCAACTTATATTTGAAATCCCTTTAACAATCTTTCCAGTGATAAATGGCATCTACAATATATATCATTTTATAGACTATAATGTAGTACACATTTTGATGATATATTTTCCCATTGATGCTTTTTATAACTGGCAAATCCTCATATTGCTGATTGATTCATTTCCTACTTCTGTAAATCAACCCAGTCTAAAGGCATGTCACAAAGCCTAGTATTTGTTTTCTTCTGCGTGACTGATATTATTTGGGTTTTTAAAAATGTTTTTCTGCTGTTTTGTCTCTTTGCAGTTCAATTAACTTTCATAACTTCCACTGCAATTTCCTCTCACTTGGCATCTTTAGCCTACTTTCTTATTGCTGTCTCGACAACACAGAGTCATCCTTGCTGAAAATATTTGTGTCAACATTTCCTTATTTATGTAACTGGAAATGTAAAGCCAAATGGCCTTACTTGGTAGTATGTTTAGTAGTAAAGACTTCACATTGTATTCAACCCTGGTAATTTTATGTATTGTACATGCATAGGCACACATAGGGTTTTTTTTTTTCATGGCATCAATTTAAAGATGATTTCTTCCAGGATTTCTTCTTTTTTCCTTTCCAGTTTAAACTTCTGCCTTGGCATTTCCTGGCCATTCATGAATTCATCCAGAGCAGATGCTACACTGCTTTGTTCAAGAACTGCAAAGCTTAGCTAGAGGCAGCCACTTCCAGCTGCAAAACGTAATCGACAATGGCTGTGATTAAGGTAATCCGGGCTAGCCCAAGAGGAAGAAGCCCAAGCCAATTCTTCCCCAAGTCAGAGTTGATATTAACCTACAACATCCACCTCTATTGGTGGTGGTGGTGGTGGTCACCAATTCTCAGCTTCCTATGTAACAGCTTTCAAACCTCCAATGAATCCTAAAGAGTTGATCGCGGTCCAGCTCACATATCAGCATAAGGCATAGTTTTGATTGGCATGTTTGTTTGCATGACAGTTTATAAACTTAAATTTTACCTTAATGCAGGGGTATCGAACTCAATTTCACTGAGGGCCGCATCAGGGCTATGGTTGACTTCGGGAGGCCAGGCGGGTGAGGCCGACTGGGTGGGCATGGGCAGCTTGACACCACTCACTGGGTGTGGCTGACTGGGTGGGCATGGCCAGCTGGATGGGTGTGGCCATGGTCAGCTGGGTGGGTGTGGCCAGCTTGACACCACTCCCCAAACTGCTGGCATATTTCCTCTTTGCATTGGGTAGACAGGGCCAAAGCCACGTTGGCCCATGTTTCCTTTTCACATTGGGTAGTCCAGGCCAAAGCGATGTGGGCCAGCCCCTTAAATTTTCCAGGATGGCCCCATGGGCCAGATCTGACCACATTGTGGGCTGTGAACTAGTGATGGTGGTGGGAGATTAAGCAAATGGTGTGCTATCAACTGGGCATGAACACTGTTGACATTAAACTTTCATAAAGGTGCCGTACATTAGAAACTACAAGATACCTAATCAGTGTGGTGGTTAAAGGTAGGACTAGGATCAGGAATTCCCAGGTTCAAATCCATTGTTATTTGTGGCAGCTCATTATCCCTTAGCCCAGCATATATCATAGGGTTGCTAATTAAAAAAAAAAAAAAACAGTGGGAGAAGGGAATAGCAATAGCAATAGTGCTTAGACCAGGGGTGGGTTTCAGCTGGTTTCAGCTGGTTTTGGCGAACCGGTTGTTAATATGCCATCTAGATTGCCAAACCGGTAGATAGAACGACTGGCTGAGGAGGCCCAAACCCAGGCCTCCTGGAAGTTGCAGAAGGCCCAAAAACAGGGCTATTTCAGGCCTCTGAAGGTCTGGGGGAGGCTGTTGTCACCTTCTCCAGGCTCTAAGGAAACCCCTGGAGCCTGGGGAGGGTGAAAACCAGGCCTCCTGGAAGTCATGGAAGGCCCGAAACAGGGCTATTTTGGGCATCCAGAAGGCTGGGGGAGGCCATTCCCCCCCCCAGGCTCCAGGGAAGCCATGCCCACCCAGCAACCAGCCAAGTAGGCCACACCTACCATGGCCACACCCACCCAGCAACTGGGCAAAAAACCGGTTGCTGGAACTTTTCAAACCTACCCCTGGCTTAGACTATATACTACTTCATAGTGCCTTACAGTCCTCTCTAAGCAGTTTGCAAAGTCAGCATATTGCTCCCAACAATTCGAGTCCTCATTTTACCAATCTCAGAAGGATGGAAGGCTGAATCAAACCTGAGCCGGTCAGGATTGAACTGCTGGCAGTGAGCAGAATCACCTGCAATACTACATTCTAACCACTGCATCACCACAGAATGTATAATGTATAATGGTTGAGATAGTACATAAATCTACTATATAAATAAACCAGAATTAAGGCTTGTCTCAAAATTCAAATGTTAGCTGCAGAACAATATGAAATGCTGAGCCATGAGGCAGCTAATGTTGTACCCAAAATATGGGATTGCTTTATCTCTAGTCTTACAACAGTGAACAAACAATTTTGTTGTCATACAGTATGTATATTGAGAGCATACGCACTGGAAACAAACTCCTTGTGTGTTCAATCACACTTGGATAATAAGGAACTCTGTTCTGCTCTGATCTGCTCTGTTCTACTCCCCTCCCCTCCCCTCTATATTTCTATAGATCCAAAAATTCAGCAGTCATCTAGTCTAGTTGTGAATGGCAGAGCTATTGCAACATTCATAATCCTCATTGTTTTGCTTTTATTGTTGTTATTTTTTTAACATGCTACAGGAGTATTTTAAAATGTTTCTACATCTGTGAGCAAAGAACAGATGAAAAATTCAGGATTAATCAAAAAGAAAAAAAAGTTACTCAAAAATTTAATCTATATTTAGTTTGTTTATATATCCTACGTTACATTAAGAACCAGATTTTTTTTAAAAAAAACCTGCAAAATAAAAACATAACAGCTAAACAGAACATTTCTAATTTTATGATGGTGAAATATTAAAAACAAATACTGAACAATGATACAATAAGCAATAATGCTTGAATTCTGCTCATGGCAAAAGTACCTTAAAATCAATTCAGTCTCAGAATGATTATCAGAGGATATTCTAATTCTACAAAACTTCTTATTCATTTCAAAGCCTAGCTTGCTCCAAATGGAATCTGCCCTTCCA
This sequence comes from Mimophis mahfalensis, assembly GCA_032468015.1. Taxonomy (NCBI): domain Eukaryota; kingdom Metazoa; phylum Chordata; class Lepidosauria; order Squamata; genus Mimophis; species Mimophis mahfalensis. The sequence goes on along the minus strand of JANHFR010420302.1, from coordinate 5,562 downwards.
GAAAGATTATTTGAAGATCCCCCCCTTTAAGGGAGTTGCATCTATGAATACGTAGCAAGAGTTTCTCAATGGTGCCTTCCCTTCCTTTGATGAAATGGCTCACCTTTGTATATCATAAAATTGTAGGGTTGAAAGAGATCTTGGAGGTCTTCTAGTTTTGTAATACAAATTTTTATTGGTTTTTTTATATTGCAGTTCCGTAACAATAACAGTAAATTGCGCAGAGTGTTATAAGTTACATAGGTTTCTAACATTACTCTAATTAAAAATATGGAATATACAACTATTTAATAATAATAATAATAATAATAATAATAATAATAATAATAATAATAATACCAATACCCCCATCACCTCCCCCTTACCTAATAATAATAAAAATGCATCAGTCATAAACAATAAGAAAAGAAGAAGAAAACTAAAATAAAAAAATCAAGAGCAACCTTAGTGTTTCTAATAAAACTAGGTCTTCTAGTTGAGGGGTACCCAACCCTCACCCCAATTGTGAGCAGCCTCCACTCACTCAAATCGAGCTTCCCATGTGAGCACAAACGCCCACCACTTGCAGGGGCTGGTTCTGAAGGGGCTGCACCAGGCTGCGGCCCCTTCAGAACCGGGCCATGCAAGTGGTAGGTGTTTGTGCTCACATGGGAAGCTTGATTTGAGTGAGTGGCGGGTGCTCACAATTGTGCAGGAAGTTCATTTGTGTGAATGGTGGGCACACACACAGTCTGCTTGCATAAATGAGGCTGCAAGCATGTGTTGTTAAATTCAAAAGGAGAGCAGCTTTGGCTTGCTCGCCTTTTGAATTTAACATGTGTTCCCACTGCTTGTGCAGAACCATCCCTTCCCTCTGCCAGTCCGCAAAACTGGAAAGGTTGGAGACCCCTGTAAATCATTCTTATGGTCAGGAAATTTCTCCTTATTTCCAGGTTGAATCTCTCTCTGACAAGTTTTCACCCTCTGCTTCTCCATCAAGCTTTCACCCATGTAGGGGTGGGCTGCTGGATTTTTACAGGGATTCAGGTGATGCCCTTGCTAAGGGTCTATCCAGTTCAGCAAACCACAGTGGTGTTTTACAAAGTCAGCTCAATGCCCCCAACAATCTGGGTCCTCTGTTTACCTACCTCAGAAGGATGGGAGGCTGAGTCAGCTTTGAGCCTGGTGAGATTTGAACTCACCTTAATAGCAAGCAGCTGGCATCTAAGTGCTACTTAACTTTGTGCGTACAATAATCTTGCTGTGGTTATTACAAAAACAAAGTTCCATGACTTTTTCCCAACCGTCTCTCCTTCAGTCCCAAAAGGAAGATTTTTGGTCTCAATTGTATATTAATTTTTAAAATACTCTGGCTCACTGTACATATTTGAATGCAATTTCTTTAGCTTTACACATGTTCACCAAGCATGATAAAATTACCTTTCTTATGGGTCCCATTTCCAACATAAAACTGAATTTTATACATTGTAGACAATTTCTCTGGTGTCATTCACCAATAATGTACTGATAATTTCCTGAAATTCTACTTGAATTACTAGAAAAAAAAGTAATTTTCTTCTAGACAACTCTAGCTACTCTGAAAGTCAATGAACAAAGTGAGAAATCCCAACCTGAACAAGAAGACTATGCCAAAATAAAACACAATAGGGAGCAAACAGCTTTTTAAAAATGACCCCATATATGAATATAAAGAAGAAAATCAATACACCCAAATTGAACACAATAGGGAACAAACAGTTTCCATATAAAATAACCCTATATATGCATTTAAAGGGCAAGACCAAAGGAAACATGTCACTTTTAGAAGAAAACAACAACCAAGAGCAAAGCTCCTACTATCTACCATAGCGCACTCCAATGAAGACCTGGAACTGAACAATCACTTTCATATCCTCCCCCTGGAAGAAAATATGCAGACACCCACAAAAGAGCATTCTTCAACAGTTTCTAAAAAAGAGGCACAACCCAGCATTCCTGTGAAAGGAACAAAAGTATCCCACACTTCCCTAAGGGGGGGGGAGGTGAATATTGGTGATAGGAGATCCAGTTTTCAGGGGAAGAGAAACTATAATCTGAAAACTAGACAGTTAATCTAGGGAAGTATATAGTCTCCATGGAGCAAAAATCAAAGACGTAATTGAGTACCTTACTAAAACAATCAACCTCACGGATTACTACCCCTTTCTTCTCCTATACGTGGGGACCAATGACACAACAATGTATCTGGGGGGGAAAAAACGAGAGATTACAAACAGCTAGGGAAGAAAGTTAAAGAATTAGGAGCACAAGTGGGTTTTTTCATCTTTACTTCCAACGAAAGACCAACATTCATTGAGGGAACAAAGAATTTTAGAAACAAACCACTGGCTTAAAAATTGGTGTCATCAACAGAACTTCAGCTTCCTAGACCACAGTCTGTATTACCTACATGAAAGGCTATTGGCAAGGGATGGACTGCACCTCTCAAGAACTGGAAATAATATATTCAGAAAAAAACTGGCTCATCTTATAAAAAATTCAATAACCAAACCAAATTTGATAATTAAACTAAAATTGAGGGGGAAGAGGGGGACAATCTTCATGACCTTTAGAACCTAATTTCAAGCAAAAACAACTAGATAACCAATCACGTAAGAAGGTAGGGAGTAAAGACAAAGAAGAAATAAAGAAAAAATGAAGTAGAGAGTGATGGAAAGGATGGAAATCCCAATTACAACATAGGAGTTATAACATACTCAAGACCCATAAAGGACTCAAATGCCTATACACTAATGCTCAAAGTTCAGGGAGAAAACAGGGTGAACTTGAAGCATTAGTAAATGAAGGAAGATATGAAATAGTTGCCATTACTGAAACTTGGGATGAAACACATGAATGGAATGTACTGCTGGAAGGATACAAACTATTCAAAAGAAATAGATCTAACAAAAGTGGAGGTTGGGTTGCATTTTATATAAAACATCACTCCATCTTTACAGAAAAACACAAAACCAAGGATGAAAACCTTCTAGAATCCATATGGGTCAATATAAAAAATGACATTGCTACAGGTGTGTACTACAGGCCACCCAACCAAGCAGAAGAAATAGATGAACTCTTTGCTAATCAATTAACAAATGTGGGGAACATATCACAGTAGTAATGGGAGACTTTAACTACCCTGATATCAACTGGGAGGCAAACTCCGCAGCAAGTGGGAGATCGAACAGATTCCTAACCAATTTATCTGGCAACTTTATCATTCAAAAGGTAGAGGAGGGAACTAGAGAAAAGGCTATACTGGACCTAATTCTTACTAATAGAGAAGAAGTGATAGAGGGAGTTGAAGTTGCTGGTATCTTGGGCAAACGTGACCACATCATATTGGAATTCAACATAATACAAACACAAGCAATAGAATATAATCTAACAAGTGTGTTAAGTAAAAATCCGATTTTCACAAACTCAGAAAAAGCCTAGGAAAATTTTCATGGAAAAAATTCTAAAGGGGAAAACAACCTCAAGAAGCATAGGAAACTCTGAAAAATATGATCATAAAAGAGCAGTCCAACACAATACCACTGAAAAAGAAAAACAAATCTAAGAAGAAACCATCATGACTACACAAAGATCTCTCTGATAAACTGAAAGACAAAAAAGATAAGTACAAAAAATAGAAAGAGACACAGTATCAGCAAATAGCCTGAATCTGCAAAGATGATGTCTGGAAAGCAAAGGCTCAGAATGAACAAAGATTTTCAACAACAGTCAAAGATAATAATAAAAAAAGTTTCTTTCAACTTATAAATAACAAGAAAAAAGTCAAGGAAACAGTCCGTCCAGAAAGAAGATGGCAAGGAAATAACAGGCAGTAGAGAGAAAGCAGAGCTGCTTAACTCATTCTTTGCATCAGTCTTCACACAAAAAAGAAACTGTAGCCCAACCTACCAAACGTATAACTGTAAAAGACTTCAGCAAGACATTTGACAAAGAAGACCACAACCTACTTCTTGGTAAACTAGAAAAGTTTAGGATAGACAGCATCACCACCAGATGGATTTGTAACTAGCTGACAAACCATACTTAATGACTAGTCCTTAATGGTACTACATCTACATGGGAAGAAGGAAGCAGTGGGGTACCACAAGGTTCTGCCTCAGTCTCAGTACTCTTCAATATCTTCACAAATGACTTAAATGCGGGTATAGAAAAGGAACTCATCAAATTTTCAGATGACACTAAGCTGGCTGGTATAGCCAACACCCCAGAAGACAAGCTGAGGATCCAAAAAGATCTTAACAGACTGGAACAATAGCGTTATTCAACAACATGACATTTAATGTAAAGAAAAGCAAGTTTTTACACCTAGGCAGAAAAAAACTAAGGTACAAGTACAGATTAGGTGAAACAAAGAAGGGTTCAACTTATTTTCCAGACCAAAGCACCAGAGGGCAAGACAAAAAACAATGGATGGAAGCTAATCAAGGAGAGGAACAATCTGGAATTAAGGAGAAACTTCCTGACAGTGAGGACAATCAACCAGTCGAACAGCTTGCCTTCAAGAAGTTGCTTCATCACTGGAAGTTTTTAAGAAAAGACTGGTCACCTAACTGAAATGGTATAGGGTCTCCTACTTGAGCTGGGGGTTGGGCTAGAAGACCTCAAAGATCACTTCCAACTTTATTCTGATTGATTTATTGATACATCATTGTATAAATTTTCTTTAAGATTATAATAGTATAATTTTTTTATTATATATAATTTTACTAAACTTTTTGAAGTTTTTAGTGAATTCCTTCTCTGATAAAATGAAGAATAATAATTTGCAGTACTAGCACAAACCAGATATAGATTAGGATTTCTGCTAAAATGTCTCTTTAAGAAATGGATGTTATTTATCCAGTAAATTTTGCCTCAAGCCAAGACTACTGTATTTAGTTTATTTATTTATTAAATTTATTGGCCATGATTCTTACCACAGAGTAACTCTGGGCGGCTTGAAATATTAAACTATTTTAGACTATTTTATTTAAGTACCTACTGAGGGCAGAAATATTGCAGGCCATGGTTTTAAATTTAACTGAGATTAGAAAAAAAATATTACTGGGGAAGCAACCAAGGAACCTCACTTTTTCCAGTTTGGACAAAGCAATCCTTTTAACTCAGTCAAATGTAAAAAGAATTGCTCTGAACCACAGGGTGAACCTGATGACCCAAAAGGCTCTGCTGACTCAATGATTCACTTTACATCTAATCCTCGATTAACAACAGGTTGATCGGTGGTGTTGAAAGTTACCACAGACTCCCAGTTTTATTATCGGGTTTGGAGTTACAACAGCCATACTCCCCCAACCCCACGACCACATTTTGGGAATTTGGCAGCTGGTCAGCATTTACAGCCATATTCAGTGCCCCTCAATAACATAACCAGTGGTGGGATTCAAATAATCCCACCACCAGTTTGCTGAAAGTAAGAGCGTATGCGTGCGTGCACACATGTGGCTTTTGCAGCACAGGGAACACGCTGTTCCCATCTATTTCTGCTCTCCGGAGTAGTGGAGGCTGTTTCTCTGGGTTCTGCAG
>JANHFR010418377.1:0-11568 GCA_032468015.1 Mimophis mahfalensis | reverse complement strand
CCCCCATCCAATCTGTCTAATTCACAGAGCCGCGCATCTCCCGAAAAGTGACTTTTTGCGGTCCTCAAGCCAAGCTCAGATCCACCGCTATCCGCGAACCCGTGTCTGTAAGACAGTCGGACAAAAGGGCTCCCTTCAGACACGTGATTTTTTTCTTTTTCTTTTTCTTTTTCTTTTGGCCACCTCGGACTGACACGGATCTCCTCCTCCAGTTTGCGAAGCGACGTGCCGCCCCTCCGCCTCCACGTCCTCTTCTGTAAGGGTTCATCCGAGCCACACAGCGTGATTCCCGCCTTTTAGCTGAATCGGCCAGCTACGTGGGAAACGGGATCACCTGGTCGAGGCTTCCCGCTGATGCCGTCAGAAGCTGCCGGAGCCTTGGCTGATCGCCGCGGCGCCTGACCCTCCAATCCCCGAAAAGTCCGGCAGTGGAGGGGGAGTTGCTTACCGACGCCTGCGTGATGCGGCTGGTCAGGCCCCGGCCAGGTCAGCGGGTGTGCAAATTTCCCAGCGCCATTTGGTTACTTCATCAGCCGCGGTAGGCAGTCTCCCGCCCGTCCCTCGCCCGGGCTGACCACCCCGGCGACGTGCTGGGATGTGTGTGTGTCAGAAAGGGGGATGCCGTCGGGAGAAGAAGGCATTTTGCAAAATGAGGGGACATCCAGCAGGTCCTAAGTAGCCAAGCAGTGTTTCTCTAACCCTGCTGCTTTAAGATGGGTGGATTTCGACTCCCAGAATTCCCCAGCCCCCTCCTGGAATTCTGGGATTTGAAGTCCACCCACCATAAAGTTGCCAAGGCTGAGAAACATTGGGCCAAGCAGACGCCCCAGGAGCAAGCAGAACAGGGAGCATGGAAATGGTGGGTAGGGAAATATTGAGCAGATTACTATGGGCAGGGCTGATTTGGTTTACTTTGGGCCTCAATTTTAGGCATGTAGAAAGCAGGCCGTTTACTCATTCATTCATTCAAAACATAACAGCAGTCCACCTTGCAGCCCAGCAGTCCCAACTCCAGGCAGTTCACAACCCCAAAATAAAGCAATACAAGTGATCTTCGACTTTACAACCATTCCTTGAGTGACCAAATGGCACCGAAAAAAGTGACTTGTGACCATTTTTCACATTTACAACTTTGCAGTATCCCGATGGGCACATGATCAAAATTCAGACACTTGGCAAATTCGGACCTGTGGCACTGGTATTTTAGGATGGCTGCAGTGTCCCTGGGTTTTGTGATCACCTTTTGCAACCTACTAACAAGCAAAGTCTGTCTCATAAGTTTGTTTTATTGTTTTTTGGTTACATGCAATCTCCTTGTGTGGGCAGAGTTGTTTCAGGTGTTATTTAAAAACGTAATTTCCCTATATCTTCACATAATACTCAAATATTAAAATTTTTGACATATTCAATACCTTCTTGAAATGCCAATTTAAAAATATCTTTGTTTATATCCATCCAATATTACAATTCATTGCTTAGCCAACTTTAACAATTTCATCATAAAGATTACTAAAGGACTTCTGTTTGCCAGGATTTAACTTACATCATACTAATAATATTAATTTTACATATTCAATATCCACTCTTTGGGGGGAGCTTACCTCAAATTTAAATAGCTTTGCTTCCATTTACATCAATTTTGTGATCACCTTTTGCAACCTACTGACAAGCAAAGTCAATGGGGAAGCCAGATTCGCTTAACAACCATGTTACTACTGGTAGTTAACAACCGCAGTTAACTGTTACTTGTAACTTGAAACATTGACTAAACAACTAGTCATAAGTGAAGAACTACCGGTACTACCTATATCTTTATTTAGGTGCAATCAAAAAAGATGACACTAAGAACCATGCAAGCTTTGGATTTTTTTCACTACTCTTCACATATTTTGACCCTCCGAAGAATTATGAAGCATTCAAAAGCTTAGGATTGGTTTTTGACAGTCCTAAAATTCCGGCACTGTATGGATTTCAGGAGTAGTGAGGAATCTTGTGTTCTGCACACAGTTGGGCCCTATAAATTGGAGACTAACTTATTTTCATCTCGCCTGCTTGTGGCCTTCAGCTTCTGTGCTTTTGAAGAAGAAAGACTGTTCCAATCATTTGCTAATCTTGGTTACATCTCTCGGAAATCTACCGCATGCCTAAATGTAAGTCATCACTGATTCAGTGATGCAGTGAGTTCACTTTCAGGAAAAAAAAACCCACTGTCCTACCTTAAAAGGCAGGACTGGACTCTCCCCCCCTTCTCCTGTCTGACCTTTAAAAGGCATTTGGGGTTGCAGAAGTGTGGCACGCAAGGAAAGCTATTTCTGGCATGAGAAACGCAAACAATGCGGAACAAATGTTCTCCTGCCAGGTTTCTTTTCATCAGGCTATTGTTAGAAGGTTCAGAAGTACAACCAGAATCAAAAAGGTGTGTGTATGTTTGTGGTGGATGATGGCATCCTTAGTCACAGCGTTGTTTGGAGAGGGAAAAACCAGCAGAAATTGAAATTGCAAAAGCCCCAACCCAGCACAACGAGCAAGGTTCCTATAAACAGATGGGCAGGAACAACTGGAATGCGGTGCCAGGATTGGCTCAGGCCACCAAGACTTTCAAGAAAAATCTTTCATCTCTCTGATACTGTTGTAAATAAAGAGAAACATGACAGACGTTTGGCAGTTTACCAGTGGGAGAGCATCAGAAGGAAAGTGATGAGGGTAGAGGCCCAAAGATGGAGGACCAAGAGTAGAGCTAAGAGTTGAAGTGAAGTGAAGCATAGTGAAGTGAAGTTCCAAGATGGAGATGAGAGTATAGTAGGAAGTGGCTCTTTGCTTTCCCACCTTTATTAACCAAAGGCAAGAGGTGATTATACAGTATAACATTACTTCATACATAGAGGCACCCATCCAAGCCTGGGAAAAGTTCCTGTTGTCCTGGTAACCAGATATGAGGGTCCCACCTTAGATAACACCGCGCTTCTCATGACAACTTTCTCATGGGAACAGAATGAGATCATCAAAAGGCCATCTGGAAATCCCCAGGTTTGCAAACTACGTCCCACAGAGGCTATTCTGGTACCTACAATAATCCTACATGATACTACCGTAGGAAGGGTTTTGTTTTTTTGCTTTCATTTTCTTTTTTTGTCTTAGCAACGTTTGGGAAACAGTTTACTCCACAGTACTGTAGAAGTGAGCATGTAGGCCACTCAAGGCTGGATCCAGACAGCAGGGTACTTAGATCTGGCCACAGGGCCACCCTGGAAACAGTGAAGGATCAGCCTACGATGCCTCTGCCAGTGAAAATGGAGTTCAGGAGGGCCACGTGTGGCCCTTCCATGTTCCGTTTTTGCTAGCAGAGTGTTGCAGGAGGCCGTCACAGCAGAAATCAGAGCTCGGGAGCCCGTTTTCACGGGCAGAGCGCTCAGTCTACCACGGGGGCTCCTGACACAAGTGATGCCGAGCTGGCCATGCCCACACTGGCCACACCCATGCTGACCATGCCCCTCCTGCCCCCCCAAGGTCAAACACAATGCTTATGCGGCCCTCAATGAAATCGAGTCTTACACCCCTGATGTAGGCCATTAATCAACAGGTTCTTAAGAGGTGCCTGTGGAGAGAAGGCTGGCAGGTCTCTGGAAAAATTTCTGCTTCATGAGACAATTTGATTGTGTGACCGTGGAATGACAGAAAGTGAACTAAAGAGCCTCTTGATGTCGGTGAAGGAGGAGAATGCAAAAGTTGGCTTGAAACTCAACATTAAGAAAACTAAGATCATGGCATCCAGTCCTCTCAATTTCTGGGAAATAGATGGGGAAGAAATGAAAGTAGTAACAGATTTTACTTTCTTGGGCTCCAAGATCACTGCAGATGGGGACTCAGCCACGAAATTAAAAGATGCTTAATTCTGGGGAGGAAAGCTATGGTAAATCTAGACAGCCTACTAAAAACCAGAGACATCACCCTGCCAACAAAAGTGCATATAGTCAAGGCGATGGTTTTCCCAGTTGCAATGTATGGCTGTGAAAGTTGCACCATGACAAAGGCTGAACACCAAAGAATTGAGGCCTTTGAACAATGGTGTTGGAGAAGACTCCTGTGAGTCCCTTGGACTGCAAGGCAATCAAACTGGTCAGTCTGAGAAGAGATCAACCCTGACTGCTCTTTCGAAGGCCAAATCCTGAAGATGAAACTTAAATACTTTGGCCACCTAATAAGAAGGAAGGACTCACTGGAGAAGAGCCTAGTACTGGGAATGAATGAAGAATGGGACGACAGAGAATGAGGGGAATTAATAGCTGTGGCAAGAAAAGTTGTAAAACGGGGCAAAACCCCACTTAACAAATGATTTGCTTAACATCAGAAATGTTGGCCTCAATTGTGGTCGTAAGTTGAGGACTACCTGTTGTTGAGTGTTGGACTGAGAAGAAGAAGCAGGTTCAAATCCCCACTCCACTCAACCAAGGAGTTTTCTAGGTCAGGGGCCTTCAACCTTAGCCACTTTAATAGACTTCAACTCCCAGCTGGCTGAGGAATTCTGGGAGTTGAAGTCAAGTCTTAAAGTGGCTAAGGTTGGAGGGTCCTCTCTAGGTATTGTTTTCGAGCCAGTCATGCTTAGTTCAATCTACCTTACAGTCTTGTCATAGGGATAAAATGAAGGGAAATCCCTCTTTTTCCCTCATCGGCCATTTTCAACTGCCACAATCCCAGTGTGTGCACAGTGGCATCCCCTGCTGAGCTATAAATAGCATTTGAGGAGGAAGAAGAAGTAGAAACCAACTGCTGCGGTGAAGTGGTTGGGACACAAGTGGACGTGCCAGGAGGAAGCAGGCTTCCCTGACTGCATCTCCCGTTTCAAGCTCTTTTTGCTCTTAGAAAAGCTCCCTCCAGGAAGTTCCAGTTTTCCTCCTCTGCTTTGCCAGTCAAATCAGCACAGCATTTGCTTGTGGTTGTTTCTTTCGTTTGGGAAGCCTCTTTGAGGTGTTTCTTGGCTTCTTGTTTTGTGGCACGTGATGGAGAAACAACCTGTCTCGCTCCCCTCTCTTCCCACAGAGAGCTACCACAAAATGGTGGCTTGTTTTCTGTCACTCGCCTGGTCCCTCGTAGATTTAACAGGCCCTTCGAAGAAGGCCTTGTGCAGTGCTGAGCATGCAAAGGGACCTGGAAAGCTGAGGAGGAAAAGGAAAGAGGTCCTTGGGTGCAATAAAAGAGGAATACTGTTAGATCCGGAGATCCAAGGGTGTAATGAGGACTCAGTAGCCAAGAGTGATTTCAAATGACAGCTCTTTTACTAATAGTGAAAACCCAGCAACTGGCTGGGGACAACTCACCCCTTTGTATACAGTTTGGCTCAGCCCGTCAGCCGATGGGCTGGCCAGGAATTCCCTCCAAAAACATTTGAATACATAACAAATACGGTCCATGTTTTCCCTCTACCTGGCTATTCTCATAGCTTACGTCCTCCTATTTGAGGGGCTGCCACAGAGAGGAAGGGGGTCAAGCTATTTTCCAAGGCACCCAAAGGCCAGACAAGGAATAATGGATGGAAACGGAACAAGGAGAGATTCAACCTGGAAATAAGGAGGTTTTCTGACAGTGAAAACAATCAACCAGTGGAACAGCTTGTGTTTGGAAGTTGTGGGAGCCTCATCAATGGAGGCTTTCAAGAAGAGATTGGACTGCCATTTGTCAGAAATGGTGTAGGGGCTTCTGCTTGGGTGAGGGGTTGGACTAGATGACCTACAAGTTCCCTTCCAACGCTGTTAGTCTGTTAAATCCTAACTCAATGCAGTTTAAGGTCAGGTCCTGAACATATAGCTTTCCCTTCTTCCCGGTCTCTGTCCCAAATCTGCTTCATTCTGAGTTTTTCTGATGCGGAGGGGAAGGAGGCCTTTTTAACCTCTGGTGACATAGCCCTGACCAGATGCACACCAGGCGTGTATGTGTTTCTGTCATGTATTGTATGTAGTGTATACTTGTCCATTGAAGCTCTCATTCTGGTCCTCTGTTGGAAGGGGAAAATACTCTCCCCTGATTGGATGTTTGGCTGACCAGTTTCCTATAAAAAGGAGTTGTGTCAGCCAGGGAGTTTCAGTTGCCTCAAGGGCAATATTGAATAAAGAGCTGTTAGAAATCACTCTGGCCTTGCTTCCATTCTTCGCCCAGAACCGTTTCAGTGTTGCATCGGGGCCTGTAATCAACCATGTTCCTGTTGGTTGTTTTGGGGAAGGGGTTACCTAGCAACTGCAAGAACCAAACTAGGCAGGGACATTGTTCTACGTGGGACAAGACATGTAGGAAAAAAACCTCCCTGAAGGAAAAGCTTTAGGGTGGTTTTGCTATCCCCACATGAACAGTCAGCAGAGCAAGTGCTTTGATGAGTGAGATGCCTGTCAATTGCTTTCCACCCAGTGGAACCCCTGCAGCAATTCCACTGTTCTGTTTTATAATGGTGTGTGGGAATGGCCTTGGGAGACAGCATGGAAAGTCACAGAAGGGCGTGTAAAAGATGTCTTAAATCCACAGAAGGGGGTGGGTGCAGGGTGTGTTTCGGAAAGAACCTTCCCTAGTTTTCTGAGGAGTACAGGACTTAACAACCAGTTGTTTTAACAAGTTAGTCATAATTTCAAAGTTATGATGGATCCCCAAAAGGTACTGGGCCGTGGTGGCGCAGTGGTTAGAAAGAAGTAGCGCAGGCTAATTCGGCTGACTGTCAGCAGTTCGATTCAGACCGGCTCAGCCTTCCATCCTTCCGAGGTGGGTAAAATGAGGACCCAGATTGTCTGTCTGTCTGTCTGTCTGTCTGTCTGTCTGTCTATCTATCTATCTATCTATCTATCTATCTATCTATCTATCTATCTATCTATCCATCCATTGAGATTTTTATGCCGCCCTTCTCCTGAGGGACTCAGGGCGGCTCACAACAATAAAAACACACAGTAAAAAATTTAAAAACAAATTAAACTGATTATCTCAATAAACTTAGAATAAAAATTTAGGACAATACAACTCTAAAAAACCCATCAGTCCAGGCCAGCCAGTTGGAATAACCACATCTTCAGATCGCAATGGAAGGAAAGGATCAAAGGTCGGGGGCCATCCGGAGCTCCAGGGGCAACTGTTGAGGGCAATATGCTGACTTTGTAAACCATTTAGGGCTGTAAAGCCCGTTGAAGCAGTTTATAAGTCTTAAGTACTATTGCTATTACTATTGAAGTTCTGGCAGCTGCCCCCTGGTCATGTGCATTTTAAGACAGTTGGCTGTGACTGTGTGATTTACTACATTTTTGCCAAAAACCAGCATTTACTTAAGGTGTTTGACAAAAAACTCTCCACAGCTAACAACAGGTTTGCTTAACAACTGCAAATTTACTTAATGGCTGTGGTGATTCACTAAATAACTGTTGCCAAAGTTGTAAAATCAAGTCTATCACATGATGATTTTACAACATTGCAACTTACTGACTGCAGTGGCTAAGCTCCACTCGGTGGCAAGCCCAGGATTACGTGTCATTGTAAAGAATGGGAGAAGTAGTTTCAGTCTTGTAAGATTTCATTAATGTAACCTTGCAAATAAAGAGGGAATGGATGCTTCTTGTCCTTGAGGGCTAACATACCTCTATGGATCAGGTATTGCAGGTGACTCCCTGGAACCAGTGGCTTCCCGGTAAAGCAAGGGCAAAGAACCTTTTCTCCTTTATTGGTAGTCCTCGACTTATGACCACAACGGAACCCAACATTTCTGCTGCTAAGTGAGACAGTTGTGAAGTGAATTTTGCCTCATGACTTTTCTTGCCACAGTTGTTAAGTGAATCACTGCAGTTGTTAAGTGAATAACAGGGTTGTTAAGTGAATCTGGCTTCCCCGTTGCTTGTCAAAAGGTGATGGCATGACCCCGGGACACTGCAACTGTCATAACTATGAGTCACTTGCCAACCATGTGAACTCTGATCACATGACCAGGGGAATGCTGCAACAGTCGTAAGGGTGAAAAACAGTCCTAAGTCCCTTTTTGGGGTGCTGTTGTCACTTTGAATGGTCTCTAAATAAACTGTTGAAAGTCGAGGACTACCTGTGCTGGGACCTCCCCAGCATCTTGAGTTTCCTTTACTGGGATCCACTCCAAAGTGGGAAAAGCTTCTGGTGAAAAAATGGTCACTACTGAGAATTCTGGAAGTCTACCAGGGGACTCCAAAAATTTTAGCAACTGGTTCTCTGCCTGGTTGCTAGGTGGGCGTGGTCATGGTGGGTGTGGCCTAGTCAGCCTCCTGCACCATGTGGGTGTGGGTGTGGGGGTGTTTTTTCCCTCCCCAGGCTCAGAAACTTTCCTCGAGCCTCTGGGTGGGTGAAAACAACCTCCCCTGGGCTCCATTTTTCACGCTCCCCGAGCCTCCGCGTGGGCCCTGAACTTACCTGGCATCCAAAATGGGCCATGTGGGGACTCCTGGGAGGGGCCAGGCAGGATGGGCGGGGCCAGCCAGGGGTGGGATTTATGGGTTCGCCAAACTGGGCAGCCTCTTAGCTAAAGCAACTGGTAAAGGGTGCCGTCGGCCAAACAGTGTCGGCTGGCAGCCCCCAGGGGGAGGGCTTTCTCTGTGAGCGCTCCTACCCTTTGGAACCAACTACCCGTTGACCTCCGGACGGCCCCTGACCTCCGCTCTTTCCTGCGTGAATTAAAGACCTGGCTTTTCCGGATGGCCGGCCTCGGCTGATGGAGGGGGGGAATTTTTAAGTTTTAATTTAATTGGTTTTAATTTTTACTCATTAATCGAATTTGATTGTTTAATTTGTTTTTAATTATTTATATTGGTCTTCCTTTTAACATGTAAGCCGCCCCGAGTCCTTCGGGAGAGAGGCGGCATATAAATTTGAATAAAGAAAGAAAGAAAGAAAGAAAGAAAGAAAGAAAGAAAGAAAGAAAGAAAGAAAGAAAGAAAGAAAGAAAGCATCGCCCAAACCTGTGCAAACCCGTTGCAGCCCATCCCTGAAGTCCACTCGTCCAGAAGTTGCCCAAGGTTGGGAAAAGTTGTCCTAGTTGGCCACACTTCTCTTGTATCTCTGACTCAAAACTCTGCAGTTGAGATCATCCAATCCAAGATGGCAGATGTGACCCCAAGACCCATAGATGCCAGAGTTACCTTCTCCCACTATGCCTCTCAAGTTCATAGTCCCTTCCTATTCTGCAGTTGCCCTGAAAGCTAGAGAAGATGTTTTCCCCAACTGGACAGAATCAACTTTATTGGAGAAATGTCTATGGAGGTTCTTCAATCATCCAGGTCATGGTTGTCCCAAAGATGCTTTTCCAAAAGGCAAAGTGGATTTTCTTGGTATTTTTTTTTCCCTTGAAAACATTTTACGTCTCATTCAAGAAACCTCTTCATTTCTTTCTTTCTTCTTTTAACAGTTTGCTTACACATTTTCTCTTTAAATATATAAGTGCTTTGTGAACAGCTTATTGTCTGGATCATTTTGCTTTAATGAATAATAATAATAATAATAATAATAATAATAATAATAATAATAATAATAATAATAATAATAATAATAATAATACTTTTCCAGTTCCTAATTTCTACTTCTATTATCCAACCACTGGTAAAACAAGCCCCATGTCTGAAAATATTCTGTATCTTCTTTCTCTTTTATTTTTAATGACAATCTGTCCATTTCTGCACAAGCTAGTATTTGTTTAATTACATCTTCTTCTGTAGGTGTTTCTTCATTGTCCCAGGGTTGTGCAAATGCAATTCTTGCTGCTGACAAAACATGTAATATTAAATATATATTCCCTTTATCATAGTAATCTGGTACTATACCTAACAAAAATATTTCTGGTTTATAATCTATATGCTGCTTTAACATTTTTTTCTAACCACGTATGTATTTTTTCCATATTTTTTTTTTGCCCTTGCACATGTCCACCACATATTTGAATAATGAATGAACGAACGAACGAATGAATGAATGAATGAATGAATAAACAAAGAAAGAAAGAAAGAAAGAATTAAACAAATAAATATGCTAATAGGTGCCCCGGTAGTTGATTACATTTCCAACACTTGGCGGACACGTTTTTAAACATCTTTGCTAATCTCGCCAGTGGTAGAAACCGTTTCTGAATCGAACTGAAGAAGCTTCCTGGATGAGAAGTGAAATATTTTCAAGGAAAAAAACCAAGGTCGAGTTGCCTTTTAGGAAAATACCTTTGGGACTTCATTGGAAGGGTGTTTTTTCAGTTTCCTAGTTGCCTTGGCTCAGCACCCCTCTCTCTTCTAGGAGTATTTCCCTCCTCTCTTCCTTGTGGCCGAGTATAACCTGGATGGTCAGAAGCTGGGTTATTCCATCAACTGACTCACCTGTTAGGAATGCATTCAGGTATGCCAAGGTTCACTTCCTTCCCTTGCGGTTTATCTGTTGCCACATCAACAACCGAAATTTATCATCCTTGTTTGGCAATAAAATTGATCCATAATTACTCGGTCGCTAGACATCTGTCTACCTGGATGTCCTATTGTTCGACAGATGCTTGCCCAACACCTCTGATGTCTTAATTCCTTAATTATTGTTTTTATGACTGTGCAATCTGGGGAAATTTCTTTTGTTTCCTTTTATTCCTTGAAGTGTTTATAACCCACCCGTGAATTATAATTGCTCAAAGGGAGCCAAATAAATTACTTGCATATTGTCCTCTCAATATTTTGCTCCGGCTCTTGAGATAGGAGAAGGCCAGGCCCTGCCTCTTTTTAAACTTCCTTTCTCCCTGCACCTTTGGAGTCTTGGTTAATATTGTACATAGCTTTTGCTGAGGTTAAAAAAATTAGATAAAAGTGGCACCTAATTCCCAGTAATTATATGAATGTATCTATATCAGTAGTTCTCAACCTTCCTAATGCTGTGACCCTTTAATACAGTTCCTCATGTTGTGGTGACCCCCAACTATAAAATTATTTTCACATACACCTGTATTTGTATTGAAATATGTGTTTTCCGGTGGTCTTAGGCAACCCCTGTGAAACGGTCATTCGACCCCCAAAGGGGTCCCGACCCACAGGTTGAGAACCACTGATCTATATGGTTTTCCTGGAAATAATACAGGTAGTCCTCACAATAGTTTGTTTAGTGACCCTTCAAAGTTACAACGACACCGAAAAAAAGTGACTTAGGGCTCCAAAAATGTTAGCAAGGGGTTCGTTGCCCGGTTGCTGGGTGGGTGTGGCAATGGTGGGCATGGCCTAGTTGGCCTCGTGCACCACGACGGGGGTGGGGGGGTGTTTTTCACCCTCCCCAGGCTCCGGAGGCTTTCCTCAAGCCTCTGGGAGGGCGAAAACAGCCTCCCCCAGGCTTTGGAGATCCTCCAGAGCAGTGGTTCCCAACCTGTGGGTCGGGACCCCTTTGGGGGTCGAATGACCCTTTCACAGGGATCACCTAAGACCATTGGAAAACACGTATTTTAATACTAATACAGGTGTATGTGAAAATAATTTTATGGTTGGGGTCACCACAATATGAGAAACTATATTTAAGGGTCGTGGCATTAAGAAGGTTGAGAACCACTGCTCCAGAGGCTGGAAACAGGCCCATTTC
>JANHFR010417872.1:969-11571 GCA_032468015.1 Mimophis mahfalensis | reverse complement strand
GGGGAAAGTTCCCCAAGGGAGTTTATATAACCGGACCAAGTTTCATCCATTTCTCTTTGGTGGATAATATAATGTCATGCTAGTATACTATGGAAAACTAAAATGATCCTATCATTGGCATCAGCTGATGTACCAATAACCCAGGACAAATGTCAATGTCAAGAGGCACTGCTAGGAAACAGAATCCAGGCAATGACCCCAACTAGTTTTTCTATTAACCACTAACTCTGCTACTGCAATAGAGTACTTGGCCAAGGGTTTTTACATGACCAGCCTATTGTGTGAAATTGACAGCTATGCTATATTATTGGTCCTGGCGATGGCACCATAAGGAGAGTTTAAGGGATATATTAGGATACTCATAACTGGCTTATTGCCTGAGTTTACAGGTTAGTTCTCAGTATGTTCTGTTAAAGTACTGCATATGAAGTACATGAGAGGAAGACTTCTTCAGTCCTGTTCAGACCGTTCTTCAGTCCTGATGAACTGTGACAGGTTCAGGTACCCAGTCTTTTCATATTTTTAAGGCAGAAGATGAAAATGAAAGTCGTGGTCAAGAGGTTGATTGTTTTTCTATATTTGACAGTTTAAGTGGAGGAACGATTCATTTTCAAATAGTGACTGCTGTCTCAAATTAGTATCTATAGATAAAACAAAGGTCCTTAATTGAAAGTTATAAACTACTGTATAATGTATCACTCTGTTAAAATGTGGGTTGTAAGCCTCTTAATTTCCTGCTTTATTGCTGAGATAGAGTGACTGAACTAAAATGAATCACCTAGCTGGCTTCTTTACTTAGGAAAAGAACAGACTCTGTGTTTCTCCATTCCTACTCCAGCAGAATAACCACAATATCATATTGATTCTTATATATCTATATATTGTAATTACTGTTGGTATCTTTCTTCGTGTGTATGTATGTGTTCCTTCCCCACTCTCACACACTATATCTCATAAACAAAGCTCACCAGTTTTTCATATGTATCCTTGATGTTTCGTGATGATAAAAATCTGCCATATGATTTTTTAAAAATATTTTTTTTCCTTTTCATACCTGTCTCATGTATGAACAGAGTTGTTTCAAGGTACAATCATATCATATCATATCAATTTAAATCATAACATTATCCTTACTTCCCATCATATTCTATAATATTCTCAGAATTACATTTTTTCTACTATCTTATCCTAACAAAGTATAGGCAATAGATATCTCAAGCCAAACCTTATCTCTCTAGCTTTCATTATTCTTAAGTCAAATTAATTATTTCCATTTCCAATATATTAATTCCATTGTAATATAAAACTCCATTCCTCTGCTTCATTACCTTTATATTTACTTCTACTAATTATGCTAATAATAACATTCTTGCCATATCAGATTCCATCATATCTCACAAAGATCACTTAGTTGAATTAATTCTCTTTCCTAGTTCCATTATATAGTAAGTCACTAAAAATCAAATTAATTTATACATTATTATCCTCATTGCAACCATGCTATTCACATTATTAAATTTCACCATGTCCATATCATGCATTTTCAATAAATAAATTAGCCAAAATTAATTCATTTGGGATATTATTTGTAATATACTTTCCATAGTAACAATTCATTCTTCTTAAACCAGATTGTTTACTTCTCCATTATGTAAATTCCATTATAATAACAAGCTTCATTCATACTTATTCTATTTGTATTTAGTTCTATTACCTATATTACTGATAACATTCTTTGTATTGTCCCACAGTTAGGTTATTTAAAATTAATACTATTTTCTTCTCTTTTTCTTATAATGTAGGCAATCATCAGCACCAAATTAGTTTGTATCTTATTATATTCATTATCACGATTTAGCAACTCAGATCAACTCTAAAAATCATAGTGATATTACCATCGTTTCTACATCATTCATTTCATTTTTTAAAAAATCTGCCAAACTTCATTCTGAATTATTAATCTTTTCGTAATAACATTGTACACTCTCCATTCCATCAATCTAATACTATCCCCCTTTTTTCTTTCAACTGCTATTTAATAATATAAAATCAATTGCCTAACATTTGTAAATTCATAAATTTTCAAAGTATTATTTCTATTTCTACTGTAATTCATACTCTAATGTACCCCACATTCAAAATAACCATTACTAGCCATCATCTTGTCTTCTTTTTGTAGATTTTTTTCTTCTTTCTTCCTCGTTCTGTCCCAAGCGTTTTCCCTCAGTTCCTGCTGTCATCACAATCATCTTTATTCGATTTCCACACACCTCTCATTATCATCCACCACTGAGTCTCCTGACTGATCGATGATGTTGCAGGTCTCTCCAGTCTTTGAATCCTCCATTTTATTTCCCAAGCTCCTTTTCCCTTTCAGTCTTTTGTGCTCTGACTGGGCCATTTGACTAACTCTACCAGATCTTCTTGTTGTGCCTGTTTAGTCTCTGCATGGTCCACCTCTTCCTCCTTCCTTGGCCCAATCAGCTGCTTCATATCTTCGGCCATCTCATAAATGTTCAAGTTCTCCTCCATGATTTCTATGATTTTATGTCCAATTTGAAGTATCTCATCTATTTTTCAGAATATTTTCTCACAGTCAAGAGAGATCCTATCACGTGAACCAATCTGCTCCTGCTTCTCCATATCTGCATTCTCCCTCATGACCATCATGAAATTAAGGGGTGGGGACTCACCCTCCAGCAGCTCACAGTCACCAATACTTTAATGTTTTCTGTTTCCAGCTTCTGTTTTAAAGCCCGGGATTTGTAGACCCTTCCTCTTGTTCCACAATAACACTTCTTAGTTAATATAGTTCTCTTGCACCAAAACGTTACACTGCTTTACAGTCTATTGTTGAGATTTGTTGGCTATTTATCCTGGGGTTGTTCTTTAAGTTGTAACAAATATTTGCTCACCTGCCACAACTGCTGTTCATCTCAATTCTCCACCAGCATGATCTTTGGTCCTGGATGGTCCCAAATTTGTGGCAGCCATGTTGGCTGCCACTTTGTTCCACTGTCAGCTTCAGGGATTTTCCTAGGTCAGAGAAGGGAGATGTGGCTCCCTCACTCTGCCTGGCACCTCCCCCTCACTCCACCACCCCTACAGGGCAGCTTAGGCTCCTTTAGGAGCCCTCTGGCAGAAAAAGCCTGGGGTGAGGTTGCAAGCCTGTGAGCCTCACATCCAGAGCCTCTGACAGTCAAACCAGAAGTCCATATGATTTTTTTCAAATGCAGGTTTATTGAAGGTGTCCTTCCCTCTGCTCCATAATGAGTGATATGATGGGAATCCTTATATGAATATTTGATTGCATTTATGATCAGGTTGTATAACCTCTCTTTTCTCTGCCACACCTCTAATTAAACTTCATGGCAGAGTTGCAGGATGAACTATGGGAGACTATTTGGTTTCCCCTTTCTCCCTTGCTTAGCCCACATTTAAAACTAAAGAATTGACTCCTTTAGTTTAGTTTAGTTTAGTTCTTTAGACTTGTATCAGGAATATCCTAGAAGCCTTGTACAGAAATATAGCTGTCCCAAGCATCTTTTTCTTTTATCCATCTTTTGGTTTTCTATGCCATGCTCCAGAAAGTGACATTCCCAATAAAATATATGGATCCATTTTGAAAATGAGTGGGTAGTTTGCAAACTCTATTCTGGGGACACATGAGATTTATCAGACTTCTTCAGTGAAATTTGAATGGAAGAAATACTTTAAATTTACATGTACATGTGCAATCAAACCAGGGTCAACTCTTAATGACCACATAAATTTTCTCCATCAACTTCTAACAATTATAGTTAGTATATTAGTCCAGTATTACTTGTTAAAATGGACAGCTCATTTTCTAAAATGGTTGGATATGAAATTATCAGATTTTTCCATATTTCATTGATTTTCCTAATTAACTACAACAGGGGTCTCCAAACTTGGCTAATTTAAGACTTGAGGATTTCAACTCCTAGAATTCCTCAGCCAACTGGAAGTTTCTGGAAATTTAATTCTGGGAGTTCAAATCAAGTTGTATAGCATCCTTTAAAATGTCTTAAAGCTGCCAAGTTTGGAGACTCTGAAAAAATAATTAAGGAATAATTTCAAAACCATTCCTTAGACATTCCAAATAAGTCATTGCATACATATATGCTGCTTCTCTCTTTGTTGAAATTCAGTATGATATAGAGTTTAAATTCTTGGACTAGGTTAAGGGAGATCATGTTCATATCTACACTTAACCACGGAAGCTCATTTAGTAACTTTAGGATACTCATTCTTTTTAATCTCAATCAACCTCACAGCATTGTATATTGTGTAGAAAACCCAGTAAGGACAATGCTATGTATGTTATCTTAAGCTCCTTGTATATAAGGCAGTATATATAGCCAGCAAATAAATGCATAGATATAGGTCTATTTTTGTTGTCATATTTGAGGAAGGAATGTTGATCATTTCAGGGAATAAGGACATTTAGAGAAGCAATTCCCAAAAATCTTAAATGTAGCACTAACGTTGAGTCACCTATTAACACTGTATTTTTGACCTAATGAATATGACTTTGGGATCCATTAAAATAGCTTGAGTTCTGTGCAGTACCTGTGATTTGCCATGAGAACATTTTGTATCAAGGCTACATTTGATTAAATTGGTTATTTATGGTCAGAACATTCAGTATGTACCTATACAGCATGAGAATTCCAAATTAAAGCCTGAGTAATGAAAAGGTTACCTAACCATAAACAGTGCAGGAGATTTTTTTTATTGGCCTGAAGCAGGTGACTTACTTATACTCTAATTCTTCCCACTTTCTTTTGAAGGCTATGTATTTCATGCCCCAAACATTATAATTTTCTACCAGAATCCAGGCTTTTCAACTGTTTAGTCCACCACTTACATAATGCCTACTTGATTTAACAAATTCTAACTTCTTCAACCTGTCATTTATGCTGGCTCAGAATTTTGAGACTTAGAATCTTTACAAATTTGGAAGGCATCAGCTTGAGAAAAGTTTTGTGACAAGATAAACTGTTTTTTCCTCTCTTTTGAACCTATGTATCTTAATTTCTGTTAACCAAAGTTGGAAATTTGGCCTTTGAAAGACTGGGTTATTATTTCCCACTTAAACATAACCATTCCTATTTTAAAGTGCATAAATGTGCCATGTGTACATCACATATCTAAAAAAGATCCCTTTAATCCTATGTTCATCTTCATATTGACTGGCATACATGTAACTTACATTGAGGAAAGTGGTAACATGGTACCACAAATTACAGGGGAGCTACTATATTTTGATATCTCAACAAGAGGTATAAATCAGTATATAAATCAATTTATATTGGTATATAAATTGATAAAACTCTGAAGTAGTTTTGGATTTAAAAAAACACACAGTATGGATAAATTTGAAATGCTTTTAAATGCTATTACAACGTTGACTCAGCTCTTGAGAATATTCCCCCTCTTACTGAGCTAAAAGCTAAGATAGTTCCAAGATTTAAGAGAAAATAAAAGTTACTAGAAAGTGGCTGATTTTTGTAGAGTCAAGTGGTGCTTCTTTTAGTCTATTTAGGAAAGTGTTTGGAATCACAAACAGGTTTATGGCAGCTTTCATTCAAAAGGAATGTGTTTTTGTGAAAAACAGCAGGCCTTTTTCATCCCCCTTGGTGGATATTTCTACTGCTTCTCCTATGCTGTTCCTAAAGCCAACTTAAAAAAAAATTAGGTTTGGATTGCAGTGGTTTAGTAATGGGCCCAAGTTGGTGCTTAGTCCACTAGTCCAGTCTATGGTCAGTGCAAGCCCTTGTTGTTTGTTTCCTGCTTCTTGCCCTTCCCATCTCTCCCTACCTTACCTCTGTCTGGTGGGCACACTGGTGCTTTAGATATTGTCCCCTCTTGGTCCCTCTTCTTTTTCTTTGCTTTCCCAGTTATCTGCACACCTTGATGTCTCCATATCCTTTCCTATGCTCTGTCCTTAGTTGCTAAAGCAAAGCCTGTTTCTCCCATTATTGTACCATTTGGTTTATATCTAGGCACAAAGGTAAAATATCTGTTGTGAGCTCTGTGTAGGCATCAGGAAGGGCATTCAGCCAGCAAGTGTTCAGCTCCATTCAGCTGCCCCTACTCCACCCCGATGCAAGGAATTATGGGTTCATTAAACAAATTAAAAGATTTAAAAATGGTTATAATGGATGCCTATATTGCAACGCAACTCTAGGCAATTCATAATAATATAAAACCATATAAACATAAAATCAAAATCTCAGCACCCAGTCATCCTTCTAGGATACCTCAATAACTAACTGCAGACTCCCATCATACTACCCCAGTATCTGGGTAAACAGTGAAGTCTCAATGGCTTCCTGAAGATGAAAAGGATATTAGCCTTCTACAAATGCTGGATCGTCACAAAATTAAAGCAGTCAAGTCATAATTCCTAGGTCTCACTAGATAACACATTTCAGGAAAGAGACTTGGAGTGTGCCTGATGATGGGATGGGAAGATACCCTCAGGAAGAGGTGGTTTCTCAGCTAATGTTGCCAACACTGGGAGCATGTTGTTCCTTTATCCCATAGTACAGCTATAGGAATTTTGTGGCAACAAATAATTTGTGGTTCAGGTTCAACTAGGGACTATTTTGTATAAATTTAATTCAGGAAAGTGGCTAACATAGCTGTTACCGATGAAGATAGCATAAAGCTTAGAGGTTTGTTAGAGGAATTGGTTAGGGATTATGGAAAATAAGATAGTTATGAAAACACTGTATGCATGTTCTGGTTTATTAACACTGTTGCAGTCAGTTCTGTGTACCATTGATCTGTCAACCATCACACAAATGGGCTGATTCTTCATGACAATTCTATCCAGAAAAATGACAGGGCCTTGTGATGAAAGAGTATTATAGAGAAGGGTGACTTTGCACTGAAATAATTAATTAGTAAATCATAGACAACATGCTCTTGTTATCACAATTTTGGTTTTTGCTTGCCACTTTGTCATAATAATGATTAAGATAATCTGACTTAGTTGTATGCTGCCAACTGTTCAGCCTTCACTTAGTGGGAGAAAGGCCACCTCACTCTAAAGCATATTGGTTCGGTTTTATGTAGTACTCTCTGTTCTTTTTGCTATTTTACATAGCAGGAAAATAGGTATTGATCAATGCCAGATTTTTTATTTGGCTGTTTATATGTTGACTGTGTGTCCACAAATTGATTTCACCGAATACCTTTGCCACTAGGGGTTGAACAAAACCCCCAATGAAACTATATATTGCCTACTGAAAATTGAATTATTGTAATTAAAACCATTCATATGAGTGGTTCTTAAATGCTAGTATGTTGAGAAATTCTTGTATTTTTTTTGTTCTTTGTGAACAACATGCCTCCTTACATTATTGACATGCATGATCTTGAAGTTCTTTCAGAATTGAACACTGCCTTCTCTATGCTTAGTATGGATGAATGGGAGGTAAGGTTGGCACATGCCCTTTGTCACCGAAGTGCCTGTAATAAAGACAATGCCTCCTTCAAATCATTCTTCCTTTATACTTCCTTTTCTGTATTTCTTTTTCACTTTCTTATGATTTTTCTTTATTCATTTTTATTCAAGTTGTGTTCTGCATTTTAATTCCATTGAAAAACTTCTTTCATAAAAATTGTTTTAAAAACTGAGTAAAATACAAATGTATCTATATATACTTGGAAGAAGATTGGATTAGAACAGGAATGTCAAACCCAAGGGTGCTTAAAACTGGCCCACGTGTCTGGCCTGGAAATATCAAAAGATCAGTCCACAGTGTCCTGCCGGTGAAAAACGGGGCATGCAGAGGCCCTGTGATTTTTGGTCTCCACAGCCTCCAGCAGTACCCTGCAGGTCGAAAATGGGCTGCACCGAGGCTTGTGATGACCCTGCAATGCTGCTTTCTTCGCCGTCTGTCTTGTTTCTCTCTGTAACGCTGACGGGCCATCACCTCTCAATTCTTCCCTCCCATTTCTACTCTCCCTTCCATCTCTCCTATCTCCTGAGTCCTCCTCTTCCTGTGACTCCTCCAAACTTCTACTTTCCCCCTCTCCTTCCAAATCCAACTCCAACAGGCTAATTTGCTGTGCCATAAAGTCTCTCGCCTCTCGAAGGTTCCGTATCCTTACTCTCTGATCTAAGTTAGCAATAGTCCTTCTGGTAACAACCAATGATATGGTATAGAGTTTTTTCTTAGGTAATTCGTCAAAACATGGTACCTCCGCCTCTGCTCCCTGACCCTACAAGGGATCTATCTTAGTATAGTTATCTGCCAGCCCTTATATGTAATATTCTGATCCCTTGATCATTTATAAAATTCTTCGCATAGGGCCTTCTTATTAAAACGAATGTGTATTTCTTTAGGGAGACCATGCCACTTGGTGTAGCTGGTAAAAACTCTAAACGCTTCATTGATATCACATTGGATCACAGATCTATCCGCTTCCAAAGTTTCCGCAATTATCTCTCCCACAATCTCCTCCAGTTTTTCACTCTTCTCCTCCACGATGTTTTGTATTCTAAGGAAGAAAGCAGCCCTTTCCATCTCCAAGAATATAATCTCTTCTTCTAAGTTCCTATTAGCCGTGACCAACTGCTATTCCCAACCATCCATCCACCCTTCACATCGCTCAGTCCTCTTTTCCACCACCTTCATCTTCTCCTCCTGTTGAGCTAGCAACTGTCTTAGTTCTCCTAATTCCCCCCTCATATGTCTTATTTCTTCCTTAACTCCTTCCACCTCCGTTCTCACATCTGTTCTCAAATCATCAAAACTCTTAGACATCGACTCCTGAAGAGACTGCAACATACTCTGTAAAGCCTGCAAGGAAGGTGCTTTCCCTGATGATGACATGTCCTCCAGTGACCTTGTAGATGACAAACGATTCGGGTTAGGGGTCACAGGGGTCGACAAAGGAATAGTCCTCTTACTAGTCTTAGTAACAGTTGAAGTTATGGACATATCTAAAATGCCACCACCAAATATCCCCTATCCTGGTTCAATGCACCCCCTCCTATCTATAATAACCCAGAAAACAGGGGGTAAATAATCAACTAAGCTTTAGGGGGGAAATAAAGAAAAAAAAGAAAAAAGAAAAAACAACAATTAATTAATAACAATTAATATCGAAGCAAATATCACTTAATCAATTAGTTCTAGGTCCAATTACAATTAATCAATTCAAAGTAGTAAAACAAAATATATGTTCATATTTTAGAATCAATATAACTTCTGTTTCCTTTCCCAATTATAAATTCTTTAACGTGCAGTTCATCAGTCAGCCACTATATGGGGGTAAAAGTGGCAAAAGTCCATACAAGTCCACTGGAGATGATAGAATAGTCAGTCAATGAAGGAGGAAGTAGAAAAAAAAAGCTGAGTCACAATGTATCTCTCCGGTTTGAATCACTTTCACTAACAGGGCTAGGACATAGAGTTCTCAAACCAGTTAGCTAAGCAGATCATTAAGGAAATAAAAGTCCCAAAGTCTCAGGAAGCAAATTCAAACTAAATAGAAACAAAGGAGAGAAGCAGCCAGGATCTTAAAAATCACACCACATGGCAAATGACAGCTCCAAGTAAATTGACGGCCATTAACAGTTGAGCAAAAAGTCACACTCTGCTCCAATCCAGTCTCAATCCAGCCAACCCACGGACAATCAGCAAAACAAGGGTGGAAGAGATTCAGCACAAGTTAATTCACTCAATAAACGGTAAATAAATCCATACTCCACGATTGCGGGCCCCCCTCTCCAGCTGGTGAAATCGCGACATCGGGGCAGCTAAACGCAGCCCTCTTTCTGCTTCGGCTCGGAGGAGCATCCAGCGTGCGGGAGAGCCACCTCCTCGTGCGACCCGAGTCCTCCTCTTCTTTGCAAGCCTCTCCGCGGCTTGCGATGGCGCTGGGATCGCCGCCAAAAACAGAAAAGAGATGATTGGCTCTGGCAGATGTGCTTTCCCCGGCCGTCCAGATGCCGTGACATCACCAGAAGCCCTTTTTAAAAATATGGAACGCTTCACGAATTTGCGTTCACCCCCGCCCTTCCCTTTTTTGCAGCTCTGATGATTTGCACGACAGAACTAGCAGCCGTGTGATCAGCAGAGCTCCACTTTTGAAGTTGAGGGAACAGTGGGTGAGCTCCAAAAGCCGCACACGCGCACAAGCCAAGCTGTGCTTTTTCATCGCTCTGTTGTTCAGTTGTGGTCTGTACTTGGAGAAGGAGGTGCTTACCGGCGCCTCCTTCTCCACCCAAAGCCCACACCGAAGCAGGGAACGATAAGAAAGCTGGCTTGGCTTTCCTGGCTTCTGCACATGCGCAGAAGCTGGAGGGGAGCTACACAAAACATGAATTGGTGAAAACCAGTTGAATCCCACCATTGGCTTTTCCTAACATCAATTATCATTTCTGCAGTTTTAAGTGTGTTCAGTTCTAGATTGTTCCAGCTGTACCACAAGGCCATATAAACCATGTTACTGAATGTTTAGATGATTACTCCTATTCAAATTGAATGTTTTGGATTTTACGTATTGACATTTTGCATGTATGTCATACATATATTATCACACATAAAGTAAAGAGCATTG
>JANHFR010415437.1:0-11585 GCA_032468015.1 Mimophis mahfalensis | reverse complement strand
CCCACCCCCCCGGCTGGAGGACATCCCGGAATGTCTTGTCCTCCAGCGGGGGGGGGATCTCAGAAGCCCCGCCCACAGGTTGGGGTCCCCACAAGTGATGAAGTGCATTAAGGGGGTCATGGCATTAGGAAGGTTGAGAACCACTGCTCTAAGGAGTTTACTGTATCAGCACATTACCATACGTGTGCATCCTTTGGATACTAGCCCTGAGTGAGATCATGCATTTTATATAATAATTCTATATAAATATGAGCCAGATGATTAATAGCCCTACTAAATATTATAGATAGTGAAGACAGAGAATAGAGATAAGGATCAGATAATATTTTCCAAAGTAAGGTATTTATTTTTGTTTACTAAAGAGCAGTGATAGCGAACCTTTTTCTGGTTGTGTGCCGAAATTGTACACACGCTGTCTCTCTTGCGCTCTTGTGTGCCTGCACCCACAATGCAATGTAGCTAAATTTAACAAATGGTTTGGGTGAATTTAGCTACCGGTTCGGTGTTTGAAACCCATTTGAACCAGAGATTTTTGGCTCTGTGTGCGTACATGGGGATGTCACATGTGCATGTGGAGTGAAGCTGAGCTGGATGACAGCTTGTGTGCCAGCCAACATGGCTCTGTGTGCCACTTTGGGCACACATGCCATAGGTTCACCATCACGGCTATAGCGTGTGGTTGAATCCACGGGACAACTAAGGAGACCACTGTTTCCATTACTCATAACAGGCTGATTTTGAATTGTTTTGTGGAGGGAGGGGATAAGAAAGCAGAAATCTAAAAGCATGTTACAGTAAATAGTCTCTTCTGATGGAATATATGTTTCCAAATTTTCAGGTAGCATGTAACAATACTTGCTCAGTTATCTCTGTTTAGACTGAAGGATCGGTCATTAAGTAAAGCAGTTCTTAAGTGATACCATGGCTGTGCCTACAGTTGTACTTCAGCTTCCATTTACTTTACAGACCTGCAAAGATCATAAATGCAAAGATTTGGTCGCCAAGTTACTTTCCTCATTAGTGTCATAAATATGGTCAGTTAATTAAGTCAGTCACTAAACAAGGACTCCTTATAGATCTGAAAGCATTATTTGCAACTGCTCTGATAGTCAATAGTGAATTGCTCTTATGTCTTATATGTTTATTATTCATCTTTTTCCAGTTAGAATTCTTTCAGTGCATGAAAATGCATTTTGCCAACATTTATGATATTGAAAAAAGAAAGCTTATTTTGTGCAGCACAAATATTAGAAGCATGCACGGTCCTATTTGTCCGATGGACAAATTCTGTTGGAATTTGTCCATCTCATTTTGTTGGTATGACAAGAAACCTCACAAGCTGTCAAGAAGACAACACAGATTCTGTGCATGTGGTAAAACAAATATGCATAATTAATACAAAAGAGATAGTGGGCACATGTCCTTCATTTCACTGAGAGGAAGGATGCTATGCAAATGTAACAATGACCACAAAGCCAATACAATATGCCCATTGCTTTGAGTAGGAGACATCTGCAGTCTGTTGTAATCTTTGCCCTTGTTGATTCAACAGTTTTCCATTTTATTCCTCATTGAATAATCGGTTGCTTTTTATTTTGGCAGAGGCAGGCATGAAAAGTAGGGATTTAAGGGAAATGACAAATTTGTTGCCAATTCCTTTTAGAATTTTTAGGATATTCTCAGACATTCAGTCCCGTCCTATACAATGCAGAATATAATGAAATACAACCTCTATTATTATTTTTTTTCAGTTTTCAAGTTTTGAATCAGTGCCCCTTGATTATTCTTTAAATCATCCTGGCTGTCCACTGAAGTTGGACTCATGAAGTAATGCACTCAGGTTTTATTGCAAAGGATATATCCTGTACTCTAAGATATAGTATCATTTGGTGGGTGTAATCATTTTAAGCTAGAGTAATTGGAAATGAAAAGTCATCCTTGGGGAATCTGGTGTGTGTAAGGCAATTTGTCATAAGTATTCTCAAAGTCTGTGTTAATTTGGATGCCAGATGTTTGGGAAAATAATGAAGATAATCTTAAGTAAGGAGTGTGATTATTTTTGTGCCTCTGAGTAGCATGTTGGGAGTTGAACTCAGAAATTAGTAATGAACAGGTTGAAGAATTGGGGAAGGCCTAGGCAAAAAATAAGTTTAAACTTAATTAAAGTGAAATGAATTAAATAAAGCTAATATATTTATCCCCCATGTATTTCATAATTAAATATTACTATTGAACCATTAATGCTTAGGCAATTAAAACAGACTGTGCATCAAACATTACACTATTAATATTAAAGTTCATTTAATTTATATCTCTCAATAAAAGCAATTGACTAAATAGGTTTGTTGTGGATTTTTAATTCTCACAGTAGATTCCCCTTCCCTTCTTTTTATAAAATAATTTGTTCTGTAGCATTTTCATCTTGGTTTTGGAATATTGTGTAGGAGGACACTTTGCTGACAGAATTGTCCAGATTTTCCTGAGTCCTGACTTTGCATGAATAAGTTCTGAAGTGATAGTTGGGATAATCCTCTGTAGTGATCTGGGAGTGATTTCATCTTGCAGACTATGATAGAGTGCTATTTAGAATGAGTTGTGAGTTACTCATCCCCCTTCTAACTCATTCATGCAGTGATGAGGTGTCTGAGTATCAGGATCATTGGAGTAGTTAGTGGCTCATTGGGAGAAGGAATTTTGCTACATGCCTCGAAGGAAATGATGATATAGTCATTTCTTAAAAGACCTTCTCTGGCTACAGTAATGTTACATAACTGTTCTTCTGTGTCTACCCCGTGTTGAAAAGGAGTCGGTCTTCAATTACAAGATGCTACATAAGAGCGGGATTACCTTTACTGCTTCCATCAAGGTTCACAGCTGGGCACTGGTTGAATAGGCTGTAGACATAACCTTGAGTAGCAGGAGGAAGAGCTGCAACAAAAACAGCAGTCAGATAAAAGGAAATTGGGTCAGAGGCTGAAATGTAATTTGAGAAAGTGTCCCAGGTTTGACTGTCCCTAGTTCTCTTGAAGATAAAGGGAGAGAAGTGCATCCAACCTTGCAAGATTCTGTTACTGTAACTGTACAGATCTACAGAGGAATAACTGAGTTCGTCATTTGTCCTTCTGTAACTGCCTGGTTTGGCACAGCAGCCAAACAGAACAGGTACAGAGTTCAACGAATAGTTAAGACTGCAGAAAAAGCAGTTGCAACCAGTGTGCCTTCCACTGAGTACCTGTATACTGCACGGGTCAGAAAGAGGGCTGAGAAAATAGCTAGAGACCCCTCACATCCTAGACATAAAACTGTTACAGGTGTCCCTATAGGGCATTGCATGCCAAAACAACTAGACATAGAGACGCAGGGACAGTTTTTTCCCCTCGTGCCATCATTCTACTGAACATCTAATTACCACAGTACTAATATCTAATGATATTTACTCACATAGTATGGTTGTATTGCTATTATTCTTCTCATCTTTTCTACTACCTTCTCCTATTAATATCTTATGATTAAATTACTTCGTTGTTTATATGTACAGTGAGAGGTTCTGCCCTGGAGACAAATTCCTTGGGTGTCCAATCACTCTTGGCCCATAAAGTATTCTATTCTATATTCTATTCCATTCCACTCCATTCCATTCGGTATCATTAGCATTCATGACTTTGGTTTCCTACTCTGATCTACCTTGAAGGGCTGACAACATCCTTCATCAGGATGTGGATATGATGAGTTTTCTGGGTTACTTGAGAAGACTGGGTCTGTTAAAGAATCTGTTTTGCAGTCTTAAATGTGGAGGTTGGTGTGGGATGAAAGGACCTGTCCTTGGGTCAGTTCTTGTGCAGTGGTCTCTCTCTTACCATTTAGCATCTGCTTGAAACACCATCAATATGTTGATGATACCCAGTAGAACTGTCACAGTTTGTTTGCCAGCCAAGCTTCACAATCATAATATTGGCTATATTATAGGCACTTTCCTTAGCCTGTCTTAATTCTTATCTAGTCACCATAGAGTTAGTCACATGTGGTCTTATTGTTTTGGTTAAAGTTGCATTCCATTCAGCATAGACAGTGTTACTGATCTGCGCATAACTTTGTTTTGCTTTCATTTTTCCTTCTTCGCTTTCCTCCGTCTTGGTAAGATGTGTTTATCCTATGCTTATTCATAATGTAGCTAGAGTTATTTTTCTTTTAATAAAGTTATTAAATTATTAAATCGTGTTTTATTATCTCGATGGAAACTCTACATCTTTAAAACTCATTCTCTCATCGAGGATGGTGGTAGGCATCTCAAGCTGAAAGCTGCTCTTACAAGAACATTTCAGCCCTTCCTCCTGCTAGACAGAAGGGGGATGTTTTGGAAGTTTTGATCCAGTGTGGAGGCTCTTTGGACCTGAATAGGATGTAAGAGAAGGAGATTGAACCCCTAACAAGACAAAGTTGCTGATTATTTAGAAATTTTATAATTTTAAATTCTGGATGGGGTTTTATTTCTGCTAAAAATGTAGGTCCATAATTTGGGAATTATTTATTCACTATTACTGTTAGATGCCTGGGAGGGAATCCTTGGTTGATATACCAAATGTAGCTCTGCCTGGAGTGGGAGCCCTTGCCAATCTTGATTGATACCATTTTCACCACTCAAACCATGAAAACATAGTTTACATTAGAAAGTACAGTGGAATCTTGGTTCACAACCACAATTGGTTCCATAACTTTGGTTGTGAACCGAGTTGGTTGTGAACTGAAGCAAATTTTCCCATTGTGTTGTATGGAAATACGATCGATCCATTCAAGTCCCCTATGAATATTGTTTTTTTAAGATTTTGAAGCACACAAATACAGTGCTGTAGTTAAATATGCCACAGAACAAATGTAACAGTAAAATCCTTTAATACCAACACTGAGAAAACCATGAACAGAGAAAACTGTTCAGTCTGTCAATTCTGAGCATGAGAGAGGTTGCTGTTTTGCGGGAGAATCCACCTCCGCGATGGAAGGACGCTCTCCTTCAGGTGTTTTCTCTCTTGAGATTTCTTCGTCCTCTGGAAGTTTGGTTGTGAACTGAGGATTTGTGAACTGTGTCAAACATTTAGGTGATTTTTTTTGTTGTGAACTGAATTCGTTGTGAACCGAAGCATTTGTGAACTGTACTTGGAATAATTTGGGGCAGACTGCAGAGGCCCACAAGCTGACATATGAGAGCTACTATATACCCATCACACTGGCATTGCAGTGCAGCATTGAATTCCCATAAGCTTCTGAGCACAATTCAAAATGCTGGTTTTGACTTTTGAATCCCTTTCTCCATGGTCATTAAGTCCAGCTAGGAATTGACCCATCTG
Source organism: Mimophis mahfalensis (assembly GCA_032468015.1). Classification (NCBI taxonomy): domain Eukaryota; kingdom Metazoa; phylum Chordata; class Lepidosauria; order Squamata; genus Mimophis; species Mimophis mahfalensis. The sequence continues at coordinate 6,243 of JANHFR010415437.1, read as the reverse complement.
GCATGGTCATTTTGAAGCTTAGGGTGCCCTATTTTTTTGAGATTAAGAGAACGGAGGTTTGAAGGGGGTGTTTTTCTGCCGTGGCCCCCATGTTGCATCTATCTTGACATCTTTCAGAAAGGCGTTGAAGATGGAATTAGAATTATGATGCGACTGTAGTTTTATAATTTTAGAGAATGCTGAAGTAATTTTATTGTATCAATTTTATATTACTGTATTGTAAATTGCTGGGAGTTGATTACAGTCAGGGTTACTTAATAAGATTTGTATGCCCCTCACTTGCAAAAGCCTTAGCAGCTTGCAGCAAGCAACAAAAAGCATTAAAATGTAATCTTAGTAATTAACAGCACCATCTGTTAGAGATAGGTCAATCTTCATTGCCCCCATGCATTTTCCTGAAAAGCCATGGATTTAAGGCTCTTTTGAATGTCAACAAGGTAGCGTTGGGCCAGATATTGAAGAACAAGCTGTTCCACAGAAAGGGCCGTCAGTGATAAAATGCATCTGTGTGATTCCGGAGATCAGGGGTGTTAAACTCATCATCATGTCTGTATCATGTGACATATCAGGACTTTTTCTCCCTTCGTTAAACCGGGCTTGGGCATGGCCAGCACAGGACACATGTGGCTCATGGGCCAGAAGTTTAACAGCCCTGCCTTAGATGGTTATTCTTGATGACGGGAGCCTCAACAAGTCTTGTATCCAACCATAGGAGATCATCTTGAAAATATCCAGACAATGAAGTATCTACAAAAGCAACTAGTACCTTGACCTGAACCCAAAAGCAGATTGGCAGCAAATGCAGCTTCCATGGCATTGGTATCCCATGGACAAATCTAGATATGCCCGTAACTACCTGGACTGCTTCATGCTTCCCCAGCTGAAGTTTTCAGATGATCTTTAAAGAAAGCCCCAAGTGGAGCAAACAGCAGTAGTCTAGCAATAAAGTGACAGAGCAACAAGTAGAATGGAGGTTAAATCTGACTATAATAATTCAAGACAGTGTGAAGACCAAAATATCATAAACGTAGAAGTGGATTTTAGTAGAAACCAGCACAGATTTAGTCAAGTGAACGATATTTACATTTCCAAATGCAACATGGGCCCATAATACTGTAGATGGCCATATTCAGACTATTGCATCTACTAGTATAGCCTTAATGCTCCTGTTTGGCTCTATTCATAACCATCTCTTCCTTCTTTGGTGCTCATCACCTGAGATGGAGTGACGATAAATATGAAGAAACATCTTCCTTGCTAGCTTTATCAATATGCACATGTTCAGTTTGAAGGCTATTGATGAAGGATCCCTTGATCATGCAATTTCTTTTACAGTGGTTTAACATCTGAATCAAATGAGAGAAATGCAGTGGTTGTGTTGAGGCAGGCATAAGGTGACGAATAAAAAAAAAAGCTTTCATTATTTTTCAAAGAACACTACGAAATCCTCTAGTCAGTAGATTTGGCCTGCTGTCCACCTGACAGAATATTTCTTTTGGATTACTTTGTAAATGTTTTGTTTTAATTCATCTTTGAGTTATTCTGTCAGATATTTCAGTTCTGTGGTAAAAAAAACCAGGTGCACTTGGCCACTTGAATATGCTTGACTCATCCTGAAGTAAATATATTATTTCAAATAACTAACATGTTTCTACAAGGTGTGTGATCTTCCATCTGCGTGTATTACTGAATCACAGAAAGACAATGCATATAGTGTATGACATATTCTTCAGTGGCTTTGCAAATACTGATTCATAAATGAACCATCCAAAATATCAGTGCGTCAATGCTTACTCAAGCCCTTTAGTTTTATCCCGCCATGGTTCTTGGCTATGAAGGTGGACTGCCATTCCTTTCTTGTCTCATCTTTTTTCAACGTTTTAGTCTAGACATCTAGTAGAGAAAAAGAAATTACTTGCACCTGCAGTCTAGTATCTAAGCAAGATTTTTCTTTTGCCAAGTTAAAGTCCACAAAAATTAGGAATCTGGATCCAGCTGGAGAAGGTTGATTATTTCCCTTAGTGTTAAAAGATAATTAATGAATAAAGGTAATGGGTGTTCATACACCAGGGGTGTCAAACTCAGGTCATCACTGCGGCACCACATGACATATATGGATTTTTTCCCTATTCGCTAAACCGGCCACCCGGTGACGCATCCAGCCCTGTCATTCACTGTCAACAAAGAAAAGAACTCCCCAAATAGATTAACCTTTTAAGGTTTTTCTGGAGCAGCTTATCATCTAAATTTGATCTCTGATTCAGTTTCTGGTTACTGGGAAATTATCAATTATAAGCACGCTCTTACATATTTGGATTACGTTCCATGAAATAATTGTAAAATAAACATGGATGGAATGTGTCCTGATTTGTAGTCAGGTTTAACATGGGAATCTAACAAGAGCAATAGTGAATCAGTACAAGGACTTGTATAGCCCAATATTCTATTCCTAAGGATTAATTAATCAATTCCTAATTAAGTGACTATAAGAAGACCCCAAGAGTATAAATATACTCCCTTGTATGTTGGCTCTGATCCTGGAAGTAACAAATAGCTGTCATGATTAATACCTTTTGAAAGCTTATTGTTCATTTGTTTCAATCCGTTTTTTAAACTGAGTAATATGGTCTGTCCAGCTATTGTTATTAGGGTTTCATACGTATGCATCCATCACAGTTATTTAGCTGAATTCTAGCTATTATTGTTTTTTAAAGTATAAGATAAAGCAGGGTTGTCCAATATTTGCAACTTTAAGACATGACTGGCTGGGGAATTCTGGGAGTTTAAGTCCCTAGGTCTTAGAATTGCCAAGACCTTATATAAAAGTTGGTTTGAAATCATAGTTCAGATTGAATTAGGATTCAATTTGTGATTACTAACCAGCTTGTTTTAGATATAATGCTGATCTCATCTAGTACTAAAAATAAAATGAAGTACCGTATGGAGTTTTAGAAGGGAGAAATATGTGGTGCAGTATGGATGAAAAAATTGCCCCCAAGTAGGTTACTACTAAAATCGTACATCTTAGTATTTAATTTAGATGATATAATTTCTGTGTGTATCAAAGAACATTTCTTAGTCATACAATGAGTGGCTTCTGGGAAAAGGCATATAGAAAGGAGCTTCATGATTAACTGATCAAAACTTCAAGAAAAACATAGATGCATATTTTGTTGCAAATCCAATTGGTTAATTCATACATATACATTTACGCTGAAGCTATTCTGTGCATTAAGATTATATATATAACTGCATATCTTCATGCATAACATTGCCTGAATTTCTTTCCACTTTCATATTTAGTCATATTTATTCTTTTCTGCAAAAAAGGAGGTAGAGATATGACATTTAAAGACAAATGAATTGTGTCTGAGTGGTCAAAACTTTTCCCTCATTGTCCTTTACTTTGTGTTTCTTTCTATTTCTTTGCTTCCTTTATCGTAATGAAAAAAAATCAAATTTGGTGTCAAAGGTTAGGAAGAACTCCAAAATATTTATAGTTCTTCTTAAAGATCAGGAGGATTCATAAAGGAGCAGACAATTAATGAACAAGCACCCACCATGTAAACTCTGTCTCTGGATCATGTGAATATTGAGATATGATAGCTTTCTGGAAACCAAGCCCAGAAGATATGTGCACTATGTTATCCGCCCTTAGTTAAATAACAAATGTGAAGAAACTGGTGTTATGTTCTGACAGAGAGATAATCTAACAAGGAAATCTCTTTATACACCTCGTGTTTATAAATAATCTTGTTCTTTCCCTGGTACTGTGACCAAGTCAGATGATATTTTATACAGAGTGCATAAACAGAGCAACAAAAATGATTAGGGGACTGGAGACTAAAACATATGAAGTTGCAGAAATTGGGCATGTCTAGATCAGGGGTATCAAACTGGTGGCCTGTGGGATGGATGCACCATACTCAGGCTATGCCCACCCCAGCTCCACAAAGTGAAAAACATTGTGAAATGTCACGTGATGGCAACATGATGCCGTGAGTTTGATACCCATGGTTTAGATGAAATGAAATAAATGAAAAGGACTAGAGGTGTCATAATAGCTGTGTTCCAACTTTTAAGGGGCTGCCATCAAGAAGAAGGGCTCAACTTATTCTCCAAAGTACTAGAACAAGAAGCAGTAGATGGAAACAAATCAAGGAAGAACCAACCTAGAATTAAGGAGAAATTTCCTGACAGTTAGAACTATTAATCAGAGGAATGGCTCCAGAAGTTGTGGGTCCTCCAACATTGGAGGTTTTTAAGAAGAGATTGGACACCACCTGTCTGAAATGGAATAGTTTCCTGCTTGAGCAGGGATTGGACTAGAAGACCTCCAAGATCCCTTCAATTCTGTTAATTCTGTTATTCTTCTGTTATATAGCATCCATGCCACACAGATGAAATACAAGGCAAACACTATGATAATTGCTTCCAACTTAACCAGTATTCGAAAATATTGGCTGTGTCTTAAAGTGTTACAAAATAGAAATGTTGTGAAATTCCTTGCTCTGTAAGGAATTTATAGTCAAAAGGTAGAATTCATAAGTAGGACTATTCTACAAGCATTGGCAATGGCGATATCAGTTGCTGTTTTTGTGATGACAAGTTTACTCCTGCAAAAATGGGAACACTGAGTTCTTTCATAAAGAAACTGACGGTGCTGCTTCTCTTTAATATGACAAATATGCATGGTTCTGAGAAACACTAAAATAAACTCCTGCTGACAGCCGGATTCTAAGTGATTTATAGGGTTGGCTCTGGTTCTGAATGGACAGTAAGAAGAAAGTACCCATCTGCCCCCAGAGTTTAAAGAAAAAAACTTTTATTTCTCCCTTTCCCCTTTAGTCACCTCTTTATTTTATTGGTTTACCCTTAGAGAGACCACCTGCTCTTTATTTAAACTTATGTCTAATTAAAATGGTTAATGGCTGGAAAGTAGTAGTTCTTCCAAGGTTATGTCTAAACTACTGCTATAGAAAGGGAAGCAGAAAAACTCAATTTAAGAATTACTGGCTGCTTTACAGGCAACAGTATATTTGTGGTCTGAGAGCTGAGAATATCATCTGCAACATAACAGTTCCTCAGTCTGACCCTCACTTAATTCCATGAATTGGTTGGGTGCGCTTAGGTCTGGTATCATTAACCCAATGTTGGCCTGTTAACTGCAATATTTATTTGGCTTATAGGAGTCTTTTTTAGCAGCCTTCTCCAAGGCTAGTCCCCCAGACTGCTTTAGCTATTAATTCCAGTAGTCCTAGTGTTAAATTTATGTTGGAACAGGCTAGCAATATGTAAAACTGACAGGGAAGATTCTGTATTGACGCCTCCACCCTGTCACCTAGGAGGTATCGGATTGCCCAGAGTCCCGCTCTCTAGAACAGAAAAAGGCGGGAAAGAGGTTGTTACCTCAGAACCTCAAGTTCAGAGCCTTGGATCTGAGCAGACATGCTGTTCTATGTCTGCAAACGTATTGTAAACAACATAGTCGGTAACAGGTTGTTATAACGTTTTATTTAATGTAATAAGTAAAGACATTGTTTACTATTTTGCCTATCACGTTATTTTCTAGAAAGCAATCAGTCATGTTCTATCGAACACAACCATAATACATTTTTACCTCACACCTAGCCAGTATGGACTACCAACATAAAAATGGTACTCCAAGGCAGCCGGAAGAACGGGGGAAAGGTTCACAATGCCCACACAATACATCAGAGTATTTTCAGATGTGCTGTATAACTATGAATAGAGGTACCACTTATAACCACAATTGAGCTCAAAATTTCTGTTACTAAGCGAGACAATTGTTAAATGATTTTAATCCCATTTCTTCATTGTTAAGTGAATCACTGCAATTAAGTTAGTAACACAGTTGTTCAGTGAATCTGCTTTCACTGCCATCTCACTGACTTTGCTTGTTAGAACAGGGGTGTCAAACTTGCGGCCCTCGGGCTGGATGTTTCACGGGCTGGCCACACCCACCCGTTTTAGCAAAGGGAGGGGAAGTCACGTTACATCATGTGATGACATGATGTCATGAGTTTGATACCCCTGTGTTAGAAGGTGACAAAAATGGTAAACCACACGATCCCGGGACTTTGCAACCATCATAAATGAGTCAGTTGCCAAGCATTTGAATTTTAATCACATGACCAGGAGACTGCCGCAATGGGGGTAAGTTTTAAAATTGGCTATCTGTCACTTTTTCAGTGCCGTTGCAAGTTTGAATGGTCACTAAAT
>JANHFR010411470.1:0-11608 GCA_032468015.1 Mimophis mahfalensis | reverse complement strand
TCCTCGGCTCATCCCTGTAAAGGGTCACCCGCAACCTCCTGATGAAGGAGAGAGCGGGAGACCCTGAACAGGGCTGCCGGGCAGTTCTCAGCGGAGGCAATGAGGGTGGAGAAGTAGTTATGTTTTGCCTCCCTCATTGCAGCAATATAAGTCATAGTAAAGGCTCTTAACCGCAATCGGTCGGATTCGGAATGGGTGGCCCTCCAACCGCACTCCAGGCCCCATCTGCGATGCTTCATGTCCCGGAGCTCCTTGGAGTACCAAGGAGCCCAATGAGATCGGCGCCAAGTCAGGGGCCGCAAGGGTACGACTTGGTCCAATGCCTCGGTGGCCGCCCTTTCCCAGGCATCCACTAAGGCGTCGACCGAGGCCTGAGTAAGAGAGTCAGGTACAAGTCCAAGCGCCTCAAGGAACCTTTCAGGGTCCATGAGGTGCCTGGGGCGGAACCACCTGGTTGGTTCTGCTGCCCAGCAGCGGGGGACGGTATAGTGGAAACTCAATTGCAGGCCAAGTCTTCAAATTGAAGCACATGCAGAAGAAAGTGTCAGGTGAAGTCTGAAGGTCCACGTTTGTAACAGATTTGTCAGCCAGTCCAGGTTCAAAGGCAGGGCAACAGAGTTCCAAGCAAGGCACATGGAATGGGACTTAATGGCTGGTTGTTGCCAGTAGAGAGCTTGGATTTGTTGTTCTGTTTTAATAGAAGCAGGCCCTCTGTAGCACATTTAGCTGGGTGAGATTCCTTCTGCATGAACAGTCCCACAGAGTCCCTTTGCTCTACTCTCTTTGCCGCCGCAGCCTTGTTTTGGGAGCAGGCAGTAATTCTACACTCATCTTTAGATAGTGGTGGCATATTTCTGTGATTTTGCCCTACCTCCTTAGTTGCCCCCCAGTATTAAATAGCAATCTGTCTGGTGGTATTGGGCTGCTTGTCTGTCAGTACTTCTTAAGCTGGCTCTGGCATTGGCTGCTCCTCATCAGTCCCCTCCTTTTACTCTGAATGTGAGCTCGTTATGGCAACTTCAGACAGTCATTTAAGTGACTGTAAGTCGAGATCTATGTGTACAGCCAGCCAAGAGTTGGTAAAGCACCTTTTCTCTTCTCAGCCCAGGCTGAGAAACTTCCTTGCTAACGCTTCGGCAACAGTTTCGGAAAGCAACTGATAGCAATTGAAGTCAATTTAAAGGTTTAAAAGCAATAAAGAATAGATTGTTTAGAAATAAGAAACACACATAGCTTGATAGACATATATATTAGTACAGTACAATAAAGTACAGTACAGTATAGTATAATGCAGTGTTGGCGAACCTATTTGGCACTGAATGCCAAAACGGGAGTGCGCTGGTCATCTGGTCTTCACATGTGCATGCGCAGTATAAACTGGAAGAGCAGCTCCCTGGTGCACATGTGCATGCTAGGAAGCTGAGCTTCTGGTTCATGTGCATGTGAAGACCAGCTGGCTGGCACTTCCGTGCGCATGAAGACCAGCTGGCTTGCGCGCATGTGTGCGCTGGAACCTGGAAGAGCAATGGGCGATGGCTGGCATGGCCAGAGAGATGGCTCTGCATGCCACAGGTTCACTATCACAGGAATAGTATATAGTATAGTACAGGCATAATTATGAATTTGTAAGAACATAATAAGTACTATACACCATAATAAGTAATACTACTTGTTATAATAGAAGCCTCTCTGAAAACACAAGATTAAAAACTCTTGCTGGTGTGTACCATTTCCTGAACTGGAGTCAAAAATAAACACTGGGAAGAGAATATTTTTTAAAGTAGATGAATTTTTTAAATATGAATTTGGATTTTTTTTTAAAAAATCGTATTTTCAGTGCTTTGATAATTATTTGTTGAGTGGGTATTTGCTTGGAATTATTTGTTGTCAAAATGGAATGCTTGGATTGTTTTATGACTCCTTGAGTATAGTAATATAAAAGTGCAGTGTGGGTATGTTTATGTGGGGGTGGGGGTGTATGTATACAAACACACACATACACATTTTCAAGGTGACCATATATAGATGAGAATCAGCAGTCTTGTGCTCCCAGAGGACTAGGCTGTCTAGGACAACTCTAGGTAGTATCAAGTCCTCTCTCTCTCTTTTTTTTTAACTGAACTTTCTTAGCTAAAGACTTGCTACTAAGCCTTAAAGAAGAAACTACTACTTGTTATCCTCTCTTCATATACAATATAGAAATTGCTTTATTTTCTTTCAAAATCAAATATTGGACAAGTATTTCTCTTAAAACCTCCCCACCTTGGATAGATTAATTGGTTTCAAATTAAGCTATTTTCACTCATCTTTTTGCTCTAAAAATTCAGTAGCTGGTGAATGTAAAGATTTATTTTATTATTTATCCATAGATAAATATCAGTTGTATTGCCACTGAATTTATTTGACTTCTCAAAAATGGACTTTGGATTTGCTCTACCACATAGAGACTTCTCTCTTTTTAGATGAATACTGAGCAACTTCACTGATTGAATGTATTGCATTTTTTTCCAGTTCCAGTTGCTGTGATGTGTTTTATTCTGGAATTTTTACTGATTTTTCTTACACTCTTTAGGGTAGTATAAAAAACTTGTTTTGACAAATGTTTGGCAGCTTATGTCAAGTGCTGGCTCTTTTAATATGCAATTTTTTAATAAAATGTGTTGTTGAAAACCTCACCTGCTTTGTCATTTGCATTATTTTAGTGTTTCTTGACATGCTTGTGCTCTTGATAAATTTAAAGTAAATATTGTTAGTTTGATAACATCAGTCAGTGTTGTTCATATCTTTACAAAAGTAACATTCATTACTTAAATATTATGACACTGGACAAATTTTTCCAAAGGTTTGAAAAAGGAATCTTAAGAAATAGTAACTTTTAAAGACCATAATGTATTTAATTACGTAGTATTTCTGATGCGTTGCATGAATTCAATAGAGCCAAAAGTGTTTTGTTGCTGTTTTTGTTTTTTGTTTTTTGTTTTTTGTACTTAGTCCCTAATGCATCTCACTGCAGTGTCCAACAATAGTCAGCCAGCATTGATGGATCAGTTGCCATGATAATATTTTTTCATTATAGAAATACCCTGGTGAAACCTTTCACATATTTGTTACTGACTACACCTAGATTTTTGGAAAAGAAGTGTGAATGCAGAAAATGAATCTTCAGTGACATGTTGCACTTCAAGGTCTTGCATGCTGTAATAAGTTTGTCAACCAGCTGAATGTAGTTTGGTGCTCTGTAGTTGCCAAGAAAATTCTCAATGACATCCTTGAATGTTTTCCAGGTGATTTTCTCTAGCCCCACTAACAGATCTTTGAACAGCTTATCTGTCATTGATGATGTATCTGATCTGTAGACCAACAAAAATCTTTACGTCATCATTCGTGGAAACTTCTGTCTCAAATAAGAAAACCTTGAGCTTCCTTGTTCATACCTTTCACAACATTTTTTATCAATCATTTATATGACATGGAGCAAAAATACCTTTGTTGTTTTAAGAAGTGATTCCTGTGCCACATATTTCTGTTCTGGAACCCAGTTTGTCAGGGTAGCTTTTTTTTTTTTTTAAATGTAACGCTGCTCTCTTGCACAGATGTCCCATTCACATATGTAACAACAATACTTGATATATATATGACCTGCATTTCAAGCATTAGACTTATCTAATTTTAGATCTCCACAAATATTCCACTTGTACTTGATGTATTGGATATGCTTCAACAACGGTTCCATGTTTTTGTATGTTCCTTTCATATGTGCAGCATAGCCAATAGATATTGAAGGTTGTACACTACAAAACCAGATGATTTCTATAAAATGGTACATGAGAAGTTAAATTATAGGCTACTTTTGTGATTAGCAGCCAAAGATCTCTTAAGATACACCCAAATGGTGCCCAGGAAGCAAAATATTTGTTGTCCAGTGTCGAAGAAAAAGCTAGACCTTTTTAAATATTACAATGAAAATGGTTGCTATTTGACTTGGTTTTCATGGTAATTTACCAAAATACACAGTTTTACTTTGATTAGGAGAGAGAAAAAAGCTATACTTGATTGGAAGCAAAATTTTAAGACAGCAGGATTCTAAAGTACAAGTAGTCCTTGAAATTTAGGCATTTGGCAGTCTGTATACTCTTACAAACAACCATGAAGTACTATGATTCCTTCTACCCACGATCTCTCCCCCGTTAGCCAAAGTCCCCAACAACTGCAGCCAGGTAGGGCCCAGGACCCTGTGGGGTTAAAACATGTGGTGTGGCTACTGGCAGGCTGGTTTGGTTGCGATTGCCATGCTTGGTGAAAGACAGAGTGCAGTGGCTTTAATGGCTGCCTCATCCCTGTGGCCTACCTGCTTTCTGTCCCAGAGCAAGCCTGGTCTGTGGCTTCCTGGTATTTGGCCCTTTGTGGAGGGGGCCCCTTGCTCTTGGAGCTTGCTGGGCATTTTACAGTTCCCAGGCCATGGTGAATTTTCACCACACTGTTGGGTTAGACGGGCGGCTGTGGCTTCTTTTCCCAACCTCCCTGCACTCATACTACATGCGGCACCTCCCAACTAGCATGCAGCCCGTGCTCAACCTCCCAGGCCTTGCCTATCTTTCTGAGGTTTACTGGGAATCTGCTCACTTATTGACTTACAAGATTGTTTAGTGACCACTTCGTTCAAGAATTAAGATTCTGATCCCAATTGTGGTTATAAGTCAAGGATTACTTGTATGAGCTAGTTATTAAATATTTTCATGGAAAGAATGTTTCAAAGAAAAGTGGAGAAAAGATTCTCTCAAATGGAAAATTGAATACTAATTAATTTAGTATTTGTGTTTCAGTGTATAAAAGAGTGCAATCAAAATTGATTCACTATTGAAGATAGTTGGTTTCATTTTACACTTTGTTAATTTTTAATCAATTTCTGCTACTCCAGTTATTTCTTCATAGCTGTCTTAACCAAAACTATGCCTTTATACATGGAGTATATAGAAATCAAATTGATTATGCCGTTTCCCCCAAAATACGACCAACCCTGAAAACAAGTCCTAGCTTGATTTTTTACAAGTGCACCCAATATAAGCCCTATCTCCAAAATAAGCCCTAATTAAGATTCCACCCATTCCAGAGTGCATGGCTAAAATTAAGCTAGGGATGGAGCTGCCCTATACCTGCCTTGCTGGCCCATTTCTTCTGCAGCTGGCAAGGCAGGCAAGGCTTTCTTGAAGGCCTTTGTAGCTGATAACAAAGCTCCGGATTGATCCGGAACTCTGTTATCAGCTGCAGAGGCCTTCAGGGAAGCCTTGCCAGCTGCAGAAGAAGAAGTTCCTGAAGTGACAGTGAAAAGGAGGCTGGGGGCGATGCGTTCAAGTGAGGTTAGTCAGTGGATGACATCCCTCGAAAATAAGACCTGGTGCCTTTTTTGGTGGCAAAAAATATAAGACAGTGTCTTCTTTCTGGGGAAATGCGGTATTATTGTTGTTGGTGTTTTTGTCTACCTCTTGAGTCTTTTCCAAGGACCTAGGATAGGCAGATCTGGATGTTTGATGGTGTTACTGATATTGTTGCTAGATGTAAGCTGTTCCAAGTGAAGATGTCTTTTGCAATTGACTGATGGTAAATTTGGTGTCCAAGTGGTGCTCCAGATGTTTTGGTATTGCACCCAAAACATCTGGATTGCAAAATATGGGTACCATTTTACAATTGGTATCCGTATTTTCCCAGGTCTGACGTTAATTTTTGTTCCAAAAGACGCATATTTTCACGTGATGTCTTATTTTGGGGGAAACACAGTACTACCTTTGCTTCCTTTTGCTGTAGTCTTTCTATTTTCAGGTCTTTATATTTTGTTATCCTCTCCAATTCTTTCTCTTTTCTTCTGTTGTCTCCAGACTGCCAAGTCCAGTATCCAGACTTTTGTATCTATCTTATCAGCAGTTCTTAAGTCTAGGGCAGGGGTGTCAAACTCAAGGCTCAGGGCAGCTCTGGCCCACGGGGCCACCCTGTAAACTGAAGGACTGGCCTGTTAGTGCCTCTGCCAGTGAAAACAGCTCATTTTCAGGGGCAGAGGTCGCAGGAGGTCATCGCAGCTGGAAAAGGAGTTCATGAGGAAGCACTCCCAATCTCTGTTTTCACTGGCAGAGGATTGCAGGAGGCTTTCGCAGCCAAAAACGGAGTTCGGGAGTACGTTTTCACTGGCAGAGCGCTCAGGTGTCCCAATACGAGTGTTGTTGAGCTAGTCACACCCACCTCAGCCCCCCAAGGTCAAACAACCCTGGTGCAGCCCTCAGTGAATTTGAGTTTGACACCTGTGATGTGTTATATGACAGGTGCCTGTCTGTTTGACTCTAACATTCCAGAGCAATTTAGCTTCTTTATAGCTTCTTCACCAGTTATAGTGGTGAGGAGTACACCATTAGAAGATATTAAAGGCCAGGTAAAGGATAGATCACCATGGAGAAAATCTATGTGGCAACTAGGAGTAAAAGAAAACAACCTGATGGCACAAAAAACCATTTGATCATTAACTAAAGTATATACAAGGGGATGCTGAGACGTTCCTGGCTTTGCCCAGAAAGAAGACAGCCAGAGTTATGAAATAACACATTTATTCAACATAATCCCGGCTGAGACTGATGCACTTGGTACAGTGTAGTTGCTGCTTTTCTAGATGGTTTACATAAAAGTCCTTTGGTTGGGCCGCAAACCAGCTCTCAGCAGCATCTTTGACGTCAGAAAACATTGCCACTTCAGGTGCTTATTCAAATTCGGGAACAGATAATATTCCAAAGGGGCCAGGTCAGGTGAGTAGGGGGGATGGTAGACCAACTGGAAGTCCAGGGTGTTTAATTTGGCAGCCACAATATTGGATGTGTGTGCAGGTGCATTGTCCTGCAAAAAAAGGTTCCCTTTGGTCAACTTTCCACGGCATTTCATCTTAATTGCCTCCTTCAGCTGGTCCAGGAGGTTTGCATAATACTGTCTGGTGATACTAGAGTCCTGAGGTAGGTAGTCCACCAACATAATGCCATCTTTGTCCCAGAAAATGGACTCCATGATATGTTTGGCTGATTTCTGGGTTCGGAACTTCTTCAGCTGTGGGGCCCCACTGTGGTGCCATTCCTTTACCTGTTCCTTGGTCTCAGGATCATAGATGTGGAGCCAGGTTTCATCCTCGGTCACTAACCTAACCAAAAAGTCCTGTGTCGGCAGCTTCAAAATGGGCCAAAACAGTTTGGATGCTTCAGATCATTCCTTCATTTGATCACTGTTCAAACATTTCGGCACCCACAGCAATGAAAGCTTATGCATTCCTCGGAGAGTGTTGATAACAAACTCAACATGCTTCTGTGAGATGTCAAGTATCTGGGCTATATTTTTTGAGGATATTCACCAGTCCTCAATAATCAGCTCATGGACAGCATTGCAGGTTACTGGGTCAGTTGAGGTTAGGGGGCGCCCACTGTCAGCCCATCTTCAACGGTGAAATGCCCAGTCTTGAAACGAGATATTCAGGTTTCGACAGTGCTGTAGGAAGGACACTTCTCCCCCAGTGTTTACAATATCTCAGTGTGAATGTCCTTTGCTGACTTTCCCTGGAAAAACAAAAACTTCATGATGGCTTGTAACTCCCAATAATGTGAAACTTGCTTGTGCCTCTGCCATCACAGCTTCTCACTAAAAGAAAAAACAGTTTTAGGAATCACAAAGACCTGATATTTGCACAGTTACATACTAAGATATTAGGCTGTCATCTGCCCCCACACTTATTTTTCTATTCCAACTGGCAAAGCCAGGGACTTTTTGGCACCCCCTCATACATTTTAACAAAAATCTTACTTTGTTTTACTTTGGGTGCTTTTAATGTGATAGAAAAGAACTGCAAGGGCCTGGTTGTGTATGAAAACAGTAATAGAAGGCAAGCATTCAATAAATTAAGACTGGGTTTGGATTTGTGAAAAACAGATCATGCCAGATAAACCTTATTGCATTCTTTGACAAAGTGATTAAATTAGTGGATCAGAGAAATGCTTTGGATATAGTATACTTGGACTTCAGTAAGGCATTTAACAAAGTAGACTACAATCTATTTTTTGATAAGATAGAACAATGTCAGATACACAGTACCACCACCAGATGGATTTGCAGTTGGCTCTCCAACCACATTCAGCATGTAGCCTCAGTGGAGCTACATCTATGTGAAGGAAGCATGCAGCGGGGTACCTCAAGATTCTGTTTTAGGCCCAGTGCTCTTCAACATCTTCATAAATGATCTGGGTGAGGAATTAGACAGGGAACTCATCAGATTTGCAGACAATGCACCAAGTTGGTGGGACTTGCCAACACTTTGGAAAATAGACTCAAGTTTCAGAAGGAGCCCAAGAGACTTGAGCATTGGCCCCAGTGCTGGGATTCAAATGTTTTTACTATCAGTTCTGTGTACGTGGCTTACTGGTTGTGGCTATACTGTCAGCCAATTAGAGGTGGTATTTGTTGGTGATGGCCAATCTGAGGTGGTATTTGCCAGTTCTCCAAATCAGTCAAAATTATCGGTACCGGTTCTCCAGAACCTGTTGGAACTGGCTTAATACCACCTATGATTGGCCCCTATCCAATAAGGTGCAGTTCAGTGGCCAGAAATGTAAGGCAGGATTACTGCTTAATTATCAGTCAGCAGTGTGCTGCAGCTGCCAAAAGAGTCAACACAATTCTATGTTGCATCAACAGAGGGTTGGTATCAAGATCATGGGTTGTGATAGTACCGCTTTATACTGCACTGGTGAGAACACATATGGAATACTATGTCTGCTTCTGGTCATCATGATTTAAAAAAATGCCTTAGAGAGAGTGCAGGGACGAGCAACAAAGATGATAAGGGTTCTTGAAGCTAAATCATGTTCAGCAACTAATGGAACGAGGTATGTTAATCTAATGAAGAGAAGATTTGGGGGAGACAGGGTAGCAATCTTCCAATACTTGAAGGGCTGTCACAGGGAAGAAGACATCAATTTATTCTCCATACCACTGAGGATAGGACAAGAAGCAGTGGTGGAAGCTTGTCAGAGGGGAATTTAACCTGGAAATGAGAAATTTTCTGACAGACCAAGTCAGTGGAATAACTTGTCTCCTGGAGTTGTGGGTGCACCATCGCTGGAGATTTTCAAAAAAACATTGGACAGCCATTTGTTCAGAATAGTATAAGGCAATGTTTCTCAATCTTTGGCAACTTTAAGAAGGGGGGACTTCAATTCCCAGAATTCCCCAGCCAGCAAAGCTGGTTGGGGAATTCTGGGAGTCGAAGTCGACCTATTTTAAAGTTACCAAGCTTGAGAAATACTGGGATAAGGAGTCCTGCGTTGCGTACGGAGTTGGATTAAAAGACCTCCAAGGACATTTTCAGTGCTATGATTCTAAAACTGAACTAAGAGAATCCCTTGCTTCCTGATGTGTGAGTGCTGAAATGTAATGCTTAATTTTTAACCCAAGATGCAGCTTTGTAAAATCTGTATGGGTACATACAACACAGAAAGATTGATGCTGAATTTATCTCAATAACAGGTGTAATTGTGTCTGTTATGGATATTGTATCTACTACAATAGAAGAAAAATAGATGCAAAAGCGTTATGTAAATAAACAAAGGACGCATGAAAAATGGAGTGGTTGGAGGCTGCTAGAATTGACAAACTATTGATACTCACACAAGCCCCTTGTGTAACATTTTAGATTGGAACAGTTGTGCATATTACTACTTTAAAAAATTACAGAAAGCAGAAGATAAGGTATACAGATAGTCCTTGGTAGGTTTTTTTTTTATTCCAATTTATATGCCGCCCTTTTCCGGAGACTCGGGGGGGGGGCTTGCAATCTTTAGAGGCACAACTCAATGTGTTTAGCAATAGCCTTCATTCTTTGTATATGCCTGCTTATTAGCGGCATTTTTACAAGGTTAGCTTATTGCTCCCAACAATCTGGGTCCTCAATTTACCTACCTCGGAAGGATGGAAGGCTGAGTCAACCTTGAGCCTGGTGAGATTCGAACTTGCCTTAATTACAGGCATCCGGCAGTTCAGTGCTAAGTACTAAGTGCTTAACACACTGCACCACCAAGGCTCTCAGTTCTCAGTTAACGAGTGGAACTGAGAGTGGAATTTCCATTACTAAGCAGTGCGGTTGTAAAGCGTGATGTCACATGATGGCATTGCTTAGTTACACCAATCCCACAGTCCCCATTGCCTTTGTTAAGTGAGGATCATGGGACATTCATCAAATCCCAGGCAGTTCACCAGCAGGCAGATAAGGCATGGTGGGGCTGGAGGGAGTTGCTGCCGGGTGGGAACAAGTGCATGAGGGGCCCATAAAGTATGGGGTGAATGCAGCCTGTTCGGGAGTTCGGCTGCTGCTCCTGCTGGGTGTAAATGATTGACTGCCAGCTTCCCCGCTAACTTAGTTTGTAGGAAGTAGGCAAGAAAGGTCACAGATGAAGATTGCATGACTGTGGGATGCTGCTGCCATTATAAGCCAGGTGCCTAGCATGCAGATTGAAATCGTGTGGCCACAGGATACTGGGAATGGCTCGACTTTTGAGGACTGGTGTTGCAGGTATTCTTTTCTTATTGTTGCTATGTTCCAACAGATTTGCTATTCAAATTGAGCAACTTTTGATGAGGGTATTTGTAATAAGGCATGCAGCTTTAGTGAAATTATGATAATTCATGCTCCGTTTTACTGCAGGCAGACGGTTATCATAAGATTTGCATGTCAACATGCCTGTTATTTATAGAACCAATAAGTGTTTACTTACTTCAATGGCCACTTACTTGTTGAAAGCGGAATCTGAAATAAGTGGTCATTTATATTGGAGGGCACAGCAATTCAGACAGTTCAGTAATTGCTAAATCATTTCCTTTAGTAGGAAGGATTAGAATTAAATTTGGATTTGAAATGTATGAATTAGAAGAGTTACATATGTTGCATTTATTTACCTTATTTAACATCACATGTTATTGAATGCAACATCTGATTTTAATACCTTGTAATATTTTTTTAATTTGTAATATCCCAAATTAATCAGAGTAAAAGAAAATGACATTTGTTCTCAATAAACGATTACAAAAATCTCACTATTCAGAAAGGTTTTCCCGAACTAGTTTGTCATTAATATATGTCACCATGCTGTGAATGAGAAATTTTAAAAAATCATCTTCAGCAATGAAAATATCCTATTCAACATAAATTTGATTAAATAAATAAATAAATAAATAAATAAATAAATAAATAAATAAATAATTAATCTGAGACACTAAAAACATGCTGATTTTGCAAGGAAAACTTAACTCTGCCATGGTTCAGCATCAACAATTTCCTGTAAAATAAATAATTTGTAACGGGATCATCTTTAAGCTTGAATTTAGAGAAAGTAAATCTTGTACTTTGACTATTGAAAAACCCTTCAATTATCTGACTGATTTTTGTTTTCAGTTTCATCATATGTTTCATTTTAGAGTTCTCAGACCTTTGTGTGAACATAACATTTGACCCATTCCTTAGACCAGTGTTTTTCAACCATGGCAGTTTGAAGATGTGTGGACTTCAACTCCCAGAATTCCCCAGCCAGCAATGCTGGCT
>JANHFR010400522.1:0-11654 GCA_032468015.1 Mimophis mahfalensis | reverse complement strand
ATGGAATGAGGGCTGTTGCTGAGCACATTGTAAGCCGCCCTGAGTCTTCGGAGAAGGGCGGGATATAAATGGAATTTTTTTAAAAAAATGCCATCATATACATGTCTGATAAGTATCTAGGAACGACCTGGTGGATGTAATGAAATAAGTGTTGTAAACAAATAATAATAATAAATACCAATAAAAAAAAAAAATAAATCTCACATCCACAGAAGGTTTCTCGCAAGCAGCCAATCCAGAGATTTTTGCATTTCATGGAGAGAAAAGGCCTGTCCAGGTGAGTTTATCCTCTTGTCTCATCAGCTTGTGGAGACCCCTTATTATCTCTACCATATGTAATGGCTTGCTTTTTAATTTCTCAACCATTTGGAATCAACTGCTATTGGTTTCTAATCTACTGTGAATTAATGCTCCTTTTCCTGCAAGCTGTCAGACTCCCTCTAACCAACATTAAAACACAAACCTCCTTCTCATAGCTTCACTGCTGTCCTCTACTGGGTCTTGGCAGGTGTTTTGCAGAAATGGTTCGGCTAAATAACAACGTTTATTGCAAAATAAAACAGTGCTACATCGAACAGTTGATCGCCTACTGCCACTTCAAATCTGCAAATTCCTCATATGGCCGTGATGGCTCAGGCCCATAACTTGTTCTTCCTGTTCTTCTTTTGAAGGCCCTCTGAGTGGCTCTTGATGGGCTTGAAGCAGAGCGGTTTTTGAACGTTGTCTGCAAATTGTGGTCCAAGGACTGTTCTCAGCTGATCATGAATTTTTGAGCACGTTTTCATGGAAAAGTCATCACCTCATTTCCTGTGTTCTAAAAGGAAATATGGAAACGTAATGGAAGAATGAGATAGAGCAGTGTTTCTCAACCTTGGCAGTTTGAAGATGCGTGGACTTCAACTCCCAGAATTCCACAGCCAGCAACACTGATGATACATAATAGAGAGATGGAGATGAGCATGACAGATGATGGAGATGATAGAGATGATATAGAAACAGATATAAACATAGGCAGTCTGGCATTTCCCTACATAAACTTAACCTGGTTTCCTTCTACAACAGAAATAATTTTTACTCCAGAATCTTGGGGAAATGAGTAGACTACGTGTCTAGATCCAGAACAGTCATAATAGAAACCACATCCATTTTTCTCCTTCCTATTGTATCTGGACTTATCCCAACGTAACAGGCAAAATTTAATTTTAATAATTGCAAAACAATTAAAAAACAGTGGAAACTGAGGAGACAGTTTGGAAGCAAATGTGGGTGGAGAGCACAGCTTGAGCCTGATTTTACAGAGTTCAGTTTAATCATCTGAGCACAACAGGGGTGTGTTTATATTCTTTGTCATGTGCTTTTTTACTGTTGTAGTTTATTGCATGTTTTATTGTATATTGTATTATTCTTTTTATGTCATCCAAATAAGAGGCATGCCTAATTAAATTGTCATTACAATCCGAAGACAAATGAAAAGAGGATCTCTGCCAGAAGTCGCAAGCAGGGAATCCAGAGCAAAGGCAGCAAGTCTGAATGTCACTGTATGTGATCTGGAGTGAGCCAACAGCCATTCTATGGAAAAATCAGAGGTCACGAATGGAAATGACAGATTCATCCTGTACTTGGGTATGTCTGCATCCAGAGATAGGGGTTGACAATAAAAAAAGACTTTTTTGGGAAGCTTAGTAGTCCAACTCGTGAACTCAAAGTAATGTTCAAAATAAAATACCCCACCGAGAAGGTAAAACAAGTAGGCAGCACCAGTTTCAGATCTGCAATAGAAGATAAATAGCTCAGAGTTGAACTGTAGGTCAAGGGTCTTCACAGTTGGCAAGTTTAAGACTTGTGGACTTCAGCTCCTGAAAATTCCTGAGCTAACATGACTGGAGGAGGAATTCTGGGAGTGGAAGTCCACAAGTATTAAAGCTGTCAAGTTGGAAGACCCCTGCTGTAGGGTCTTTGAGCTTGGTTGTTTTCTTGCAGAGCTTTCATGACCCAACTAAATAACACCATCCGTGAGTAGCATGAAGGAGACCACTCTTGATCTTCTGCTCAATAAGCCTTCCAGCCTCAGCAATGAGTGTGTAAGCGACTCCTCACATATGCAGTTGCTGGACATCTTTCTTGTCTTTGAAAAAGCTTTCCAGCTGGAGGAACCAACTGTCTTCTGTATCTGGATGACAAGTTGAGCAAGACAGAAATGTGGAGAACTTTGTTTCGTCAGGCCTGGTAAGGGAAATCCAGCAGAGACTTTCTATGCAGGCTTCTCTTTGTCATCCTACTCCCTGTTGAAATTATTTCACTCTGCACTTAGTTTAAAAATGTCTTTATTGTAGTGTGTATTTAAGATAGCTGACTAGGCCCTGGTCACACATAGACACACACAAGTTGGAGACAGCCAGTCTGCTTTTGGGCAGATTTCAACCATCCTGGAAGTCCATGTGATGTGTCAATCATCATTAGTATGGAAAGGTATAAATACCCGAGGCGCAGCTCCAAGCCTCATGGTGGCGTTGTATTAGATGTAGCGTACTAGTGTGTTGGGCTCCTAGCCCTAACCTTTACTTTCTGTTTCGTTTCTGTATGCCTGACTACCTCAATGTAGATAGCTTGTAAATAAACCTGTCTTCTTCTGAACCTTCGAATGCTGTGGTCTCCTGACTTCACCTCTGCTATGATCTATCAATCCCTCAACTTCCCTAGTTGCAAGGTTTTCCTACAGCAGAGCAAAGACTGCTCTGCAAAATATTTAACACTCCCTCAATCTTCTTCTCAAGCCTTCACTTCCTTTATCAGAGCAGCCTTGAGGCTCAACAGACCCAAGGTCTGCAGAGACTAATGTTTTGCTCTTGTGGTTTATGCAAAAGGAAGCTGGTGTTTTTCCTTCAGTACAGTCTTCCATATCAACTGCTAGTTTTAAAGCCAACAATGATTTAAAACATTTTTAGAAGCTGCTGTCAGAATGCTGAAGTATTTCAAAAAGCTTATCTATGTTGCATATTCCTATTGATAGCTGAAGCTCTCCAAAGTCTTCTTGCTGTTGTGAGAACTTGTTATACTAGTCTATTTAATTTTGCCTCTTTCCTCAACATCACAACCTCAAGATAATCAAAGGAAACTGTAGATCTTTTCTTTCCTCTGACTTCATAATCCAACAGTAAGAGGCTAGAAAATTACCGAGGGTAGAAACTTTTTGCAAATGATTGCAAGATGTTTTTTCTAAGATAAAATTTAACTGCAACCATTTTATTGTTTTTTATTGTTTCTCATGCTCCCTAAGCTTACTCTTTCCACTCTTAAGGAACACAAATTGAGCTCTTCTTGAAAGTAGCAAGCCAAACATCATTTTGGCAAATGCTGGTTTTTGAAAAAGAAAAGAAAGAAAAAGAAAAGAAAAAACATGCTGAAAGCATAACAACCAAGCCACTTTTGAAAAAAAACCCTTTACCCCCTTTTATTAACTCCTGACTACAAAGCAAAGAGATCTAAGCAGTGTGCAATATTTTTTAATTTAAAATTATTCATGTACAACCCAAAAGCCAACGTATAACACAAAATAATAGTTAACACTTTCAGAAGAAATGTTTTAAAACATTTTGTTGATAGTCACTGTATTGCTTTGATATATTGACATCTTAAAATAACCGCAACAGATTCACTGACCTGGAACAGTGTAAGTCCTTGAAAACAATCAGCCCTTGGAGAAGATGATTCCACAGATTAGATGTAGGTTTAAAAATATCCTATTGGCTTGTCTTTTTTTTGTTGTTGTTATTTTTTGGTTTTGCATTCTCCAAGAAACAAAACAGACCCACCAAAAGTTCTCAGTGATACCTTGGTATTTTTGTTAACTTAATTAACAATGCTGTTTTGGGGTTGCGTATATACCATCTACATTGCCCTGCAGTTAAAACATTAAATCAAAGAGATAAAAATAAATGTTTCTTCTAATTTTCTATGTATACTGGCTAACATCAGTTTGATTAGAAGTTCCTTACAAGCTTTTTTGGAGAAAGAGAAAACGTTTCAACTTTTAGCTGATGGAAAATTTGGGATATTGGGATGGAAGGAAGAGAGAGAGAATATAGCATTCAGAATACGGCACCCAACAAACTGCATAAATCATATCTCTGCCATCCCCTACCTTGCTGAAAATAACCTTTTACATCACATAATTTTTATCCACTAGCATAGAAACTTACCAACTAGCATAGAAAAGGTGGGGTACAGTCATTAAAAAGCCACAAAAGATACATCAAGGATGAAATAAAAACCTAGATACATGAATTAAAAACTAAAGGTCTATACATAAGAACTCTAAAGAATCTAAAAGAAGGGGTGGAAACTGAAAAGGGTGTAGCAGAGCATAAGAAATGACATCCTTGCTATAAATCCAAAATCACCGTTTTCAGGACTTGCCTTTGATGGAACACTGAAGACGCAAATTTGTCCTTTAGAATCTTTGTGTCTTTACATACTAAATGTGGCAACATGCCACATCCTTCCCAGTACATTTCTAAGGAGTCCCCAGACCTCCTTCCAGCCCTTTGAACTGAATATTCATTCCCATGCTTCTGTAATATATGTACTTGTGAATGCATATCTAAGAGATGAGAGAACTTCAAATCTTAGAAGTGGAAGCATCTCCTGAAGCCATCAAGACCAACCCATTGAAGAAAGCAAATATAAGCACCCAACACAGAAAAACGTCCACCCTCCAGATGTGAATTTCTGCAGCTGGGCCAAAGACACAGGATACCCCTTTGTGTGTTGGAGTGCATCTGCCCTTAACTTTTCCATTTGAATAAAACAATGCTTACACCTCTTCAATCACATTCTCAAGTTGTTACTTCCGTGTACATTTCTGCATCGGACGTATTTGCAGAAGGTGGAATCAGCAGCAACTCTTCACGCAGAATGAAGCGGAACCCCAAAACAGAGACACCAAGCTACCTTCAAGAGAAGGGCGGTAACCACTGTTGGAAGTGTTGGAAGAAAGCAGCTGTGTTCTGAACCCAACTAAAGCCAGTCAGCCAAGGCTCACCTGAGAATATAAAAATCCCAGGGCTTCAAATTAAGCCTAGAGAAAAGAGCCTGATGCAATCACAATAGAAGATTATCACAAGGGTAGGAGCAATCAGGAGCCCTTTCAGAAATAGTTAATGAGATTAACCTGGACAATTAAAGACATACAGCCAGGAGGAATCTCCCAGCCCCTGGATGAGATCACCCCTCAACCCTTTCAAAGGGAAACTCCTTGACCTTTTCAACACAAGGAGATCGCCCCTTAAAGCTCTCAGAAGGGAAACCCTTAACCTTTCCGACACAAAAGGATCACCCTTTTACACAAAGGGGAAACCATTCATACCAACAAGGAGGATCCTTGGACAAATAAACTTAGACAAAGGCTCCCTAGCCTAGGGGCACAAAACGGGTATAAAAGTCACAGCCCATTAGACAGAAGCTGTTGGCCAACCCAGGAAATGCTGTTCCATGTCTCTGCATGTCCTGCCTTCCTGATCCAATAAAGAGAACCTGCTTCCAAACAGCTGGCTGTGTGTCCTTCTATTGAGCCTTTCCTCCCAGCTGGGATTCAAACCCAGAACCTTTCAACACCACGATAGACAGAAGGGATAATTTCACAGAGCATGGTTATTTGGAGACTGCACTGTACCAAACTCACACCATTTCCTCAACCAAACTGCCCAAGATTCAGCAAAGGGGTACTGACACATTTGCTAATCCCAGAGGCCTAGTGCCTGCTGTCAAAACCTCTGTTAATGAGGAAGCTTTAGCAGCCCTGAAGCTTTATCCCCTCGAGTCTGTTAATTTTTAATCACAGTTGAAAGGGACCTACGGGGCCCCAAAAACCTTCCAGAGTGACTCATACAGACTCAGGTCCCGGAATGACCTTTGATTCATGCAGTTGTCATTCATTCGCTCTGTGGCCAGTTTTCTGCTGCAGCAAAGGACAAGGCAAGGAAAGGGGAAACTACAGGTTCTCTACCACTGTCCTTACAAATATGCTCTTAGCAAGCGAAGGGGATGAGAAAATGAGGGCCATTAAACATAGTTTGGCCAGGATGCTGCTCAGGATTTCCAACTTGGTGCCTTCCTCCCATTGTTGCCCAGCTCCGGATGCATGCGGATTGAACACTCAGATCATACAGGTGGGAAGGTTGTTTATTTATTTTACTAAATTTATATGGTTCCCATCACACTCTGCAAAGTGACTCTGGGCAGCACAGAAACTTAATAAATTCTAATTTTTTCTTCTAAGTTGTACAGGTAGTCCTCAACTTATAAACACTTCACTTAGAGACTGTTTGAAGTTAAAACAGTGCAGAGAAAAGTGAGTTATGACAGCTTTTCACAGTTATGACTTGGCTATGGGCATATATTTATGACAGGGGCAGTGTCCTGAGGTCACGTGATCCTCTTTTGCGACCGTCTGACAAGCAAAACCAATGGGGAAGCCAGATTCACTTAACATAATATAACAACTTCAATGGTTCACTTTGAGAACTGTGACCAGTAACAGAGATGGCTAAATTAGCAGAGATGGCTAAATTGACTGCTTTGATCAAAGAAAAAAACACAGATACTTTTATTTCTACTTGGAAGCCACTTCTGGACTTTGTGCTTGAGGTGGGGAGAAAAATGAAACTTTGATTTTGGGTTTTACCAGTTAGATAGATTTGTGGTTATAGAAATGGCTAGTTTCTATTATTAGGAAAAAGTAAAAAGTTGAGGGTAGATCTTAATGCCTTATTTTACTTCACCAAAGGAGTCGGAAATCAATGCCTTCTTTTTCTTTTTCCTTTGCTTTCCCCCACTATCCACTTCCCTTTTTCCTTTCCTAATTTACCTAATATTTGCTTTTGTATTCTTTTGGTATGTCATAGTATAAATTAATAAAACTGTACTGAGAACTGTGGCAAGAAAGGTCACAAAATGGGGCAAAATTCACTTAACAACTGTCTCACTCAGCAACAGAAATTTTGGGATCAATTGTAGTCGTAATTCGAGGACTACTTTTAATGACTTGAGTCCCAACAGACCTAAAGGATGCCCAGTGGAGAAATGCTGCTCTCACCTGATGGTCAGGGGCAAATCTTGAGGTTGCTTCCAAGGTAGGGACTGGGGAAAAGGAGTATATAAAGCAGAGGGTGTGCAAAGTTAACCTTTTCCTGACTGGTACTCCTCTGTGAGGTCCACACACAGACCAAAAAATTACTATTTTCTAGGACAGTGATGGCAAAACTTTTCGGCACAGAGTGCCCAAACCAGAATGCACATGCATGTGTGTGTGTGTGCCAGAGTACCAGAAACCAAAAGATCATCTGGCTGATGCCTGCATGCCTGTTTTTGGAGCTGTTTTGGGGGTTGTTTTTCAGGCCATTTTCAAGACATTTCTGGGCCTTCAGGCTGTTTTGGGGGCATTTTCAGGCTGGTTTTTTTGGCCATTTTCAGCCCCCAAAAACAGTCTGAAAACGCCCCCCAAAATGGCCTGTAAATGCCCCCCAAATGGTCTGAAAACTGCCTGAAAACTGCCTGTTTTTTGGCCATCTTTTGGGCAGTTTTCGGGCACTCTGGTGCCCACGAAGAGCAGCTGGCCAGCGCAGATGTGTGCACCAGAAACCAGGAGAACATCTGGAGACAACATGTGTACCCACAGTGTCTGCGTGTCACTTCTGGTACATGTGCCATAGGTTTGCCATCACAGTTCTAGGATTTCAAGCCTTAGACTTTAGCAAAAAGGCAAGACAGAGAGGTGGGGGGAATGCTCTGAGCATCCCTCTCCCACTGCTTTTCTCTTATCAACATACACTAACCACAGCGAAACCCAGAAGCCAGACAGGGGACAGACTGTCTCTGCCCTCAGTGTGGAAGGGATTGTCACTCTCGAATTGGCCTTTTCAGCCATACTAGACGCTGTTCCAGAACCTTAATTCAGAAGACGATACCATAGTCTTTTAAGACTGAAGGATGCCTATGACAAGTGGTGGGATTCAAATATTTTTACTACTGGTTCTGTGGGTGTGGCTTAGTGGCCGTGGCTATGCTGTCAGCCAATCAGAAGTGGTATTTGCCAGTGCCAACCAATCAGGGGTGGTATTTTCCGGTTTTCCGAACCAGTCAAAATTATTGCCACCGGTTCTCTGGAACCTGTCGGAACCGGCTGAATACCATCTCTGCCTATGGCTGAACCACAAACCATCTTGCAACCATGAACATGGCTTCCTTCCAATTACAGGTAGTCCTCAACTTACCAGACTTTGTTCACTGACTATTCGAAGTTAAAATGGCCCTGAAAAAAAGTGACTTTTTCGCACTTATTACCACTGCAGCATCCCCACAGTAACTGTGATCAAAATTCATATCTTTGGCCACTGACTCATATTTATGACGATTACAGTGTCCTGGGGTCATATTGTCATCCTCTCTTGCAAACCTCTGACAAGCAAAGTCAACAGGGAAGCCAGATTCATTTAACAACCATGTGACTAACTTCACAGAGGCCATGATTCGCTTAACAACAGCGGCAAGAAAGATCATAAAATGGGGGCAAAACTCACCTAACAACTGTCTCATTTAACAACAGAATCAAGGATTACATTGGAAACAACGTAGTGTTGATATACATGGTTAGAAGTGTTAAACAAGAGAAAGAGACTGGTTCAAATATGATTAAGAGAAAACTCTGTTGTGTTTGTTTTCCATTTTAGATTGTGTTAACTGAGAGGTGAGTAGTTTTAAACTTGAGGATTGAGTATATACGTTAATTTTTGATATGGGAATTATTGACTCTTTGGATATAATATTTGGGTTTATAGATACCAAAAATATAAGCTTTTATTTGAAACAAAACAGAGAAAATGCCAGGAAGTATTAGTTGTATTTTGTATAAAATATTAGGGGTGAATGAACGTAAGATAATACGTAATCATGGGTCTTATTTGGAAATAAAAAATAGGATTGGATGATAGAGGTTTCTAAAATGGAAATATAGCTGTTAAGATTAAAATATTGCTGTTAGGTGTTTAGGCCTTTTCCCTATCTCTCTACTTCGTTCTCCAAATGTAATGTGTAGTTACTTGAAATATTAGGTAAAGAGAAGTAGGAATTTTGAGTAAGATACAATTGTTTGAGAATTGCCTCGAACGGACCTGATAGATATATTGAGATAATTGTAACATGTTTAAAACAAAAAACAAAAAACTTGATACACCAACAGAAATGTTGACCTAGCTTGTGATCATAAATTGAAGATTTCCTGTATGCTGCAAATAGTTTTTTCCCCTTAAATTATATAATCTATTGTCCTCTGACTAGGAACTGCAGGAAGTCCTCTACTTATAACCACAATCAAACTCCAAAGTAAATTTTCAAGCAAATTTGGCTTCCCCATTGACTTTGCTTGCCAGAAGGTTGTTAAAGGGAATCAAGGACATTGTAATTGTCATAAATATGAGTCAGCTGCCAAGCATCTGAATTTTGAATACGTGACCATGGGTTTGGTGCAACGGTCATAAGTATGAAAAATGGTCCTAAGTCACTTTTTTTCTGGTGCCGCTATTAACTTTGAATGGTCACTACACAAAACAAAACAACCTATAATACTCTGCTCTCAACTGCTTTGCTGCTTCTTCAGTGACCCTGTGAAAAATCAGAGGGGCTTCCTGACGAAATCGTCTTGAATGGTCATAAGTCGAGGATTATCTGTCTCTTCCCTGCAACAGTACAGTTGCTGAAGCGGGCCCAGGGGCCCAGCCTTGCTATGGTGGAGGAGCCAAGAGGAGATGCACTCAAACCCTTCCCCACCCTCACCAAAGAAATACCTACCTAAATAAATACTGAATGGAAACCTAATATTTCTGTTGAGAATATTGCCTGATACATATAGTAAAATTGATGCATATTTTAATTATTCATTAAATGAACAGCTGCAAGGATTGTTTTTGCTCAGAATTGGAAGAGACAGGTGACACCATCTGAACATAATGTTATAAATAAAAGTTTAGAGTGTGCAGAGATGAACAGATTAACATTAGCTATTAAAGAGAAAGATGAATCAGAATATTATGAGATTTGGGAAACGTTTTACTTGTTGGTTGCAAAATAGAAATGAGAAATGATAAAGGCAGCCATAGACTAAATAAGAGTAATATGAACAGAATTAGAAATAAAGTGGGTCAGGAGGATAAAAATATTATCTATGTATTAATAATGATTCTAATTAGCAATGAGTAGTTGATAAAATTATATTATGTATAATTATTAGAAATAAAATTTATAATTTTTAGACATGCACATACTAGTTTAAAGAATAAAAACAATTAATAATTGTGAAAGGAGGAGCTGGGATTTGTTTTATAATGATGGATGTAATTGATATGATCCGGACGATTCACTTGTTGAAGAGAGGAATTTTTTGTAACCTTTAACATAAATAAATGTTGATAAAAAAAGAAAAAAGAAATACCTCCATTAAATCGCCTTCCTTGGGGTTGCAGAAGTGCCTTTGCTTCCCATCCTGAGGTGCTTCTTCTGTCCCACCGTGATGTCCTCTGCTCCCCAAAAGTGTTCTGGTGAGACCAGGTGAACCTCAAAACTTTCAGGCCAGTCTATGGCCCATCATAGGAGAACCGAAGGGGACAACCAGCTTTAGCAAGGTCTCCATACAGTGTTTTAGATGGGGCCTCCATTTTGAATTCCAGTCACCTGGCCAAAAACGCCCCCAAATCCCTCAGCCAGGTACCAGAAGATGGGCCCGGCCTTCAACCTGGCTCCTTAGAAGAGGAGCAAGAGCTTCAGCTCTCTGGGTTAGGGTCATTCCCACAACCCAAGGAGTCATGCAGGCCAAGATTAAGCAGGAGCCTCTTTTCTGAGGTAAAATGCTAATCAAGGTCAGGAGGAACCACCTGGAGACCCCTCATTAAGCTGTCCATGGTGCTGATAGGCTGGTTGGAATGGCACCTTGGCAACTGCTCCCGCCCCTCAGGAACAGGTGACCTTATTAATGTAGAGGATGAAGGCTGTGGAGGAGCCTTGCTATCTCCGGAAAGTTGAAGGCCACAAAAGCTCTTTTGAAGTTGGATTTTTCCAACTTTTCCCTGCTGGTGTCTTTATTAAAGGCACTTAAGTGGGAACTGGAGTTCATTCAGCTTGAAAATTGCTAGTACTTTAAAAATGTTTTTTAAAAAGCAACTTCGTTATCTCTTCTATACACTTTGTTACTGGGTTCTGTTTGGTTGTTTGTGGTTGAGGTCTGCTTTTTTCTTTCCTGTATTTTAACTTTGGAGATAAATAATGCAATTAAAAATTTGCATATATTTGTTTACTAAATAACTTTTACAAGTAACTCAAGGCGGCTAGGCATTAATATATCCAGCACACCTTCCTTCTCCTCTTTTCTCCACAACCACCACCCTGTGAGGGTTGTTGGGCTGAGAGAAAGACTGGCTGGGCCAAAGTCACCCAGATGGCTTTCATGCCTAAGGCGAGACTTGAACTCAACCTCCTGCTTTCTAGCCTGATGCAATTTCTCTTCAGGCAGATAAGCCGCGTTCTTCTTGCTCATGTTTTGTTGCAGGTTTGGAAATGGCCTTTTCAGCATTGTTTTTACAGAGTCAAAAATCATTTGAGGGAGGGAG
>JANHFR010394347.1:0-11681 GCA_032468015.1 Mimophis mahfalensis | reverse complement strand
CAGGAAGGCCTGGAGGAACATTGTGCATGGGGTCGCGATGGGTCGGACACGACTTCGCAACTAACAACAACATAGCTATGCAAAACTTCAGGGTTTAGAGGCAATGCACTTGTGAATGCTTTGGGCTAAAGAACTACATTATCCATTTCCCTAATCTAATTTGGTGACAAAGATAACAAAAACTGTTGTACAGAAAACATTTACTAAAAATTAGGCTTTTTAGATTTATTTACACCCTGTCTTTTCCCTGAAAAGCTCAGGGCAGCAAATATGAATCTTTTTATCTATTGCAGACATGTCAAACTCAAGGCCTGCTGCCCCCAGCCCGCCCCCTGGGTGTGTGCATAGGAGGCATCAAGTGCTTGGGCTCTGGCATCCCTGGGTATTGTCTTGTCCTGCAAGCTGACTGCATTCTGAGTGCTTCCCTTTCACCCAGGATGCCCACGCTTGCGCTCACCACCTCCTTTACACACACCCAGGAGTTGAGGCTGAGGCAGCAGAGTGGCCTCTCACTGGCTCCAGGGTGACCCTGAGGGTCAGATCTCATAG
The DNA here is from genome assembly GCA_032468015.1 of Mimophis mahfalensis. Taxonomy (NCBI): domain Eukaryota; kingdom Metazoa; phylum Chordata; class Lepidosauria; order Squamata; genus Mimophis; species Mimophis mahfalensis. The sequence continues at coordinate 11,132 of JANHFR010394347.1, read as the reverse complement.
GGCTGACCACATTCTGGCATAGATAGGACTCCACCAGGTTGTAGAATAGATCAGCACTGCGGCCACACAAGATCCTCCATGCCCCACTTGTCAGCCTAACCTCATAGTCCGCGAGACTTCTCTTTCACTGCAACTTCCCTCCCTGTTGAATAGCCATAACCGGGGGTGGCCACCGTCAGTGCTGCCAGCATCTCCCTTTCCCCTTCCTCTTACTTTCTGAGTGGAAAGGAGATGGGAATGGGAAGGAGGAAAGGGAGGGAGGGAAACAGAAGGAAGGCGGTTGTGGCTGGGCAGCAGGGAAGGAACCTCAGCCCGTAACTCTGCCTGCCACAATGTTCCAAAGGCTTGAGTCTGCCATGAAAAGACCCAGCTCCAGGCGAAGTGGCTGAGAATTTTCCCATCAGGAGGCAGTGGACCGGGCTGTTGTGGGGACAACAAATCCCAGCATCCCCAGCCTTCAGAATAGCTGACCCATACTGCCGCACCCAGAGGTCTCTGTTAGGTGCGATGAGGAACACCTGAATGTCACCTGAAGTGGAAAATGCTGTCCCCATCCCCTGCTTGGTGAAACCCTCAGGTCACATTCACATGACACATGAACATTGAGGCATGGAGGATTCTCCTCCCCTCGTTTCCATGCAAGCTACCCATGGACCAGCTTGTCTCATGGGAATACCTGGTTTGGGTCTGGTAGTAACTACCACGTCAGGCATTTCCAGGGAGGTCACAAAGGGATGCTGCCCCCTTGATGCTGGCAGGGGAGAGGTGATTCCTCTCACCTGGGCTCAACCAGCCGGCTGGAAGCCCTGATGGTGTTGGATGAGATGGTATGGGGAGAGATGGGAGAATCTGTCCTTTTCGGTGGTGCTCAAGGAAACCAAGGCAGGGGTCATCTCCCTCCTTCCCAAAAAGTAACCTTTGCCTTCCCCTGCAACACGAGGGGTGAGTGGCCAGCACATATAGTATCTGCCTTGTTCAGAGCCCCCCAAAAAATGTTAGGGTGTTTATAATGCTTTGGTAAAACCACACTTGGAATATTGTATCCCATTTTAGTCACCATGATAAAAAAAAAAGATGTTGAGAGTGCAGAGAAGAGTTGCTGAAATTGGGTTTGTCTAGTCTAGTGAAAAGGACTGGGGTGACATGATAGCAGTCTTCCAATATTTGAGGGGCTGCCCCAAGAACGGTCATCCTATTCTCTAAAGCACCTGCAGGCAATGGATGGAAATGAATCAACCAGAACTGAAGAGAAATTTCCTGACAGTAAATGAATAAATGAGTGAGTGAGTGAAAGGAGAGAGGGAGGGAAGGAGGGAGGAAGAGTCAACTTGGTTGGGGATGCCTCCGGTCATGCAGTTCTCCATCAATCCTCGATCCTTTGAGACTTGGGTCAAAGAAGAAAGCAATTTTGTGTTCTGTTTTGTCACAGACAAGACTTTGTTGGCCACCCAAGTTAACACTGGTATTCTTGAATTTTGAGCTGTTAGGAAAGTATCCTTTTCTTGTGTGTGGCAAACAGCCCTTTCCAGTGGGGAAAACAGGAAAAAGCAGAGCAGGGGAAAATTTTTTCCTTTACTATATTTCCAGTCTGAATTAGGCCAGGGTCCCTACAGGGGAGCCCTTTTAAGGATTATGTATTAATAGAAAGGCAGCTAACTTACCATATTTTTCAGAGTATAAGATGTACCTGACTAAAAGACACACCTAGGTTTTAGAGGAGAGAAACAAGGAAAAAAAATATTCTGAACCGAATGGTGTAGTAATATATTTAATAAAACATAGCAGAATAACATTTCAACCATGTAAAGTCAACAGCGGTTTTAAGAAACCATCATCTCTGACATTGAGGAGAGACTTTAAGGTTCAAGCACTCTTCTAATTTTCTGGAAACCCCAAGAATTCATCATCGCTAGTGTCAGAATTTAGGAAGCTCAGTTGCTCCCAATCACTGATATCACTTTTTTTGTTACCTTCATAAATGATATCACTTTCAGTTCCATCTAAGGCATTGCTAATGCCCCACTTTTTGAATGACCATGTAACAATGTTGTCATTCACTGAGTGCCATGATGTTTTCACCCATTCACAAACTTGAGTGATAGTGGGCCTCCTCATCCATCCAGTAGGTGTCAGATCATGATTACCAGCAGCCATCCATTTGTCCCACTCTTCTTGCATGTAGACTTTGAATAGTTTGTTGATAGAAACATCAAGAGGTTGCAGCTAGATGAGTCTTCATTTCTTTGAATCTTTTCTTTATGGTTTTGCTAATATGTGCTCTAAACTAGTCGAGCACTAATAAAGCAGTTTTTCTCAGAAGCCCTCTGGGATGTTTGGACCACACTTTTTCAATCCAGACTCTCATTCCACTTTTGTCCTTCCAACCTTTCTCATGGACATGCACAACAACACCTCTTGAAATCACTTTGGTGCAATGGGGTGGTGGCAGGATGTCAGGTGATGGCAGCGGGGCAGTAGGGCTTGGCAGCAGTGTGATGGGGGTGGGGGCAGACCCAGCAGTGATGCGATGGGGTGGCAGTGGGGCAATAGGCCCAGTGGTGGTACGGCAGGCAGCGGTGCAGCACGGCATCCTCAGCTAACTGCTCAACTGGTGGAATCAGCCAATTCTCCTCACTTTAGCAAACAGTTCAGCCGAACTTTAGAATCCCATCTTTCCAGTTGGATCAGCCTCAGGCAATGGCAACAGGGAGCTATAATGCCAATAGCTCTTGCCATTGCCACACCAACTTCCTCCCCACAGGTATGTCTGATGCAACATGCGGTGTATAAGACGCACCCAGATTTTCACCCTCTTTTAGGGGGCGGGGGGAATGCGTCTTATACTCCAAAAAATACAGTACCACTGTTCCTAAATGCTAAAGTTGTTTCACATAAAAAACAGAGGAGCTCTGATCAACTGTCACAGCCCCCATTTTGACAGTTTTGCTGTCCTGTTGTCTGTGGATGTCCCCACTAAATTCAAGCATGGGTTAAACTGCACCTGATTGTTCTCAGTCTTTTAAGTGGCCACCAACACTAGCAAAAGTGGCCTTTGATCACTAGTTAAGGAGGCATCGAGAAATGTTTCCCCTTTTTCATTTTGTATCCAACAAGAGACAGGAAAGGAGAAAGGAAAAGAGGAAAGAGGTGAAGGAAGAAGAAAGGTGAATGAAGAGGGAAGGAAAAAGAAGAAAAAGGAAGGAAAAAGAAGAAAAGAGAAAAGGGAAGGAAGGTAGATTATAATGAGAGGGAGGGAGAGTCTGAAGGAAGGCCTGCCTTAGCACTTGGGCACCAGCAGCCCTGCTCTCCTTTCGCCATCCCCTTGTTCCCTCCTCCTGACCCCTCCTGCTGGTTTCCCATTCTATAGCTGAGGATGCTTTGATTACAAAGCCAGGCTATGCTGTTGGCCAATCAGAGGTGGTATTTGCCAGTGTCGGCCAATCGGAGGTGGTATTTGCCGGTTCTCCAAACCAGTCAAAAATATCGCTACCATTTCTCCAGAACCTGTCAGAACTGGCTGAATACCACCTCTGGTGAGGGTCCTCTGGTGGACAAGGGTTTGGTGCATGCCCTGGCCTCACCTTCCTCCACTGGAGACAATGGATCCCCCAGCCCCACCCTGTCACCCCCGAGGTCACCAGACTCCCCCAGACATGAATGACATTGAGCTGGCCACACCCATCCCCCACCTGAGTGACACCCATCCTGGCCACCTCCATCTAGCCCCCCAAGGTCAACCATAATCCTGATGCAGCCCTGAATGAAATCAAGTTTGATACTCTGGTCTACTGTATCTCTGCAGGGAGGTGATGTTGATAGAGAACAACTGATGCAGATGCAGCAAGTTAGCTTTATGGTGAAATGTGGTTTTAAACCTGGGATTCCATAGTCAAAATTCAACACTTCAACTACATTACTATGGAATCCAGAAAAAGCAAGGTATATGAGGCAATAGAGATCTAAAATGAGAGCTATATGAACAAAGAGAAAAAATAAGAACTAAAATTAGTAATTTGCATAATTTCATACATACACATATATATTTGGAGGTAGCTATGTAATTACTTATGTGCCTCATGCTTGCAAGAATGCCGCTATTCTCCCTTATACAAAGAAAAGTTAGCAAAGAGTTGCAAAAACTACAGGAGAATTTGTTGTTAAGAATATCCAGAAATGCATTTGGCAAAATTTTGGTTGAAATGGTAAGAAAAATGACAATAAAACAAAATTTGAGAAGTCCGATGCAACTTTATCCTGAGAGGTATTTTGAACTCACTGACAAATGTGCAAATATGAGAAAGAAAGTTAGCATTCGTTTATTGATTTAGAAAGATATATGATAACATCGATATGCTTGAACCATTATGTTTTGTTAAGTATGAAGTTGAAAGTTCATTGCTGAATCTGATAATAATTGTTATGGCTCAGGTGGTCAAGACGAGGCAGGCCTCCAGAGAATTTTTTATTTCTCTTAACAAATGTTCTAGCCAATGCTCCTCCAATGACCTGAAAGCTCCACCCCCATGCTACCCTTAAGGCAGCCACCCTTAGTCTCCCAAACACAGCCCCAGTAGTACAAAGAAGCCCACAAAGTAGAGCACACTCACAAGGCAAGGTCCCAGGTTCCAAGTCCAATCCACAAGGCTAAGTCCAGGCACAAGACAAGGGCAATCCTTGGGATGAGAAACAGGTCCCAGACAAGAAGCACTAGGGCTAGCTCCAAAACAAAATGCAAAGAGCAATCTTCCAAGTGAGGCAAGGCAAACAGCAACCGGCATGAGTTGAACCCGGGGGAGTGTAAGCCAAAGCAAACAATTGTTCCTGGCAAAGACTAACTCCCTGAGGCTTCTCCATAAGTCTCCTTGTGAGGTGTAGTGGGGCAACCTCCTACTGAGTAGCCTTGCAGCCCATCTCTAGCTTTGCCTCCACTCCATTCTCCTTGTCCTTGGACTGAGTGGAGTAGACAGACGTTCCTCATCAGAGATCAGCTCCCTATCAAGCACCAATGCCAGTCAGCAGCTGATTCTCCCCCTATGTCTTTTATGACATCACTAAATACAGACGTGGTATTCAGCCAGTTCCGACAGGTTTCAGAGAACCGGTAGCAATAATTTTGACTGATTTGGGGAACCACCTCTGATTGGCCGACACCAGCAAATACCACCTCTGATTGGCCGACAGCACAGCCATGCCCACTAAGCCTGCCCACAGAACCGGTATTTAAAAAATTTGAATCCCACCACTGACTAAATATCCCATAGTTTAACACCTCATGTATTGTGAAGAGTCTGGGGGCAGTCATAAGAAACAGCTCATCCAAGTATTATGTTAGAGTATTTACAGGAATAATCAAAAAGGAAATTCAAAGCTAGATTTAAGCAGCACATTAGTGTGGTTATAAAATCTGCAAAATAATGACTTAAACACTTTGCAAAATTCTGTCTCCTTTTTTTGCAATCAATTATTCAATAAATCAAAGCAACTAGACATGAAGACTAATGCTGAATAGCAATAACTAACTATACTTTTAATTTTTTTTTTTTAAGCAACTACAGGTAGTCCTCAACTTACAATCACAATTGAGCCCAAAATTCACATTGTTAAGTGACAAATTTGTTAAGTGAGTTTGCCACATTTGTTAAGTGAATCATGCAGTTCTTAAATTAGTAACATGGTTATTAAGTGAATCTTGTTTCCCCATTGACTTTGCTTGTCCAAAGGTTGCAAAAGGGGATCACGTGACTCCAGGACACTGCAACCATCATAAATGTGAGTCAGTTGTCAAGCATCCAAATGTAAATCATGTAACCATGGAGTTGCTGTAACAGTCATAAGGGTGAAAAACCATCACAGGTCACTTGACTCAGTGCCACTGTAACTTTGAACAGTGACAAAAAAAAAAACAACTGTTGTAAGTCGAAGACTACCTGTATAAAGGCAGAAATATGAATAAAGATAGTAAAGTATGTTATGGCATCTATGTATCTTATCAAAGATCTTCAGAGTTATTCTACTATGTGTAAAGGTCTGCCTCTCCTCTCTGTTTAAGAAAGTAAAATTCTTGAAACAATTAATGTTTCAAAAGGAACCTTTTATTGAAGGAAAGGGATACAAGGGAAACAGGATCTCAAATTTCCCAGGCAATTCAGTTAGGATAAAGTAGTTAGAAACCCGTCCCCTCAGTCTGATGCTGAATAAGCCAATCCACAGATGTGAAGTTGTTTTGAGAAGCGCAGGCTGAGAAGGTGATAAGAAGCTGTTCCCAGGCGTCTCTTGATGGAACTGAGACAAAACAGATGGCCCTCCCCTCTTAGATTCCCAAGAAGGTAAATCAAAGTAAAGGATACATAGGCATCAGGAAAAAGGCGATAAACTACAGAAAGTACAGGATACATAGGCATAAGGAAAAAGGTTATAAACTAAAAGATACACCCAAGCCCCCTCCTCACTAGAATGGCACCATCCTGATAGGAATCTATGGGATCTGACATCATCGGAGCCCTCTTCGCTGAACACCTCAGCCAAGTCCTTATATTCCCAGGGGGTGTCCTGAGCTGGCTTGGCCCTTCCAGCCACAGCTGTTTCTTTATTTGGATTTTCCCCCGGTTCTTCACTTCAGTCATCTGGTCCGGTCACTCCCCATTGGAATCTTAGGGTCCCGTTTCCCGTTTACTCTGGGGTTTCATCTTTTCAGCTAGGTGAGTCTCAAAACTAGTGGCCACTCCATTCCAGGTGCCATGATGAACGTGAGTCTCTCATCATGGGTCCCCATGGCTACTTTCAAGGGCTCTGTGACAAAAATGGCTGGCTTGCTCTCCTGCAACTGACCCATCTAATTGGCAGAATGCGGTGAAGGTCTTTAACTTCCCTTAGGTAGATGCCCAATTTCCCCACCAGGTTTGGGCTTGTTAAGCACCAGGTACAGGAAGGCTGAGAGCTTGACTCTCTTTTTCCAACTGGGGATGAATGTGGGCAATGTGACCGGTTCAATTGGTTCGCTTACCAGCAGGCAGTCTTCAGGGTCACTTTCAAATGGGCCCAGGTCTTCTCCTGGTGAGGCCGGAGTGGTCCGTCCCCCAGTTTTCAGAGGGAGCAAAACTCCACAGCTGCTCCACTTCTCATTGCAGTGTCTTTCTCGCGGGGCTTTCCCGCGGCTTTCGCGGGCTTTCTACTTGATAGGCACTCAGGCTTTTGAGTGGGGTTTTTTGATGGCACTCAGCTACGCGATGCCCTTTCTTCCCACACTTGAAACAGGCAGATAGTCATAGTGAGATGGTGGTTTGTGGTTTGAATGGCTCTCGTTCCCTTGGGTTGGTGTTCTCTTCTGGGTTTTCCCCGCTTGGTACTGGTTTCTGGCCAGATCAGTATCTACCTCTTTGGCCAGGATATACCAGTTGTGGAGGCGGTTTGTGGCCCCTTGTGCTATGCAGACATAGCAGAGATCATCATTCAGCCCATCTTTAAATCAGCTCACCAGTCTATTTGGCAGGCGAGGTCTCGGAATTCCTTGGTATATTCAGCTACCGGCTGGCAGCCCTGCTTCACAATTCTGATGCGGTTGCAGGCTTTTCAATCTGCCATGGGGTACTTGAAATGGCAGCAGAGAGACCTAATGAAATGGCCAAAGTTCCGCAGCTCTAGGGCATCAGCATTGTGGAGGGTCATCATCCACTGGGCTTCCGTCCCTTCCAGGTCCAGGGTGACAACTCGGACTCGTGCACCCTGGGTTTGGAAATCCTGCCCATACTCCTGCATGTATGTGAGAACATGCACCAGGAAGAACCCCAACTGCTGCAGGTCGCCCTCATACTTCACTCCCAGGGGGTGTTCCTTTCTAGCTGTGTTGCTTTTGGCTGGCTTGGGACATTCACAGGAGCCAGAGCTGTGCAGGGCAGGTTTGCCAGGATGGCTGCTGTCAGCCTGATCTGCAGCTGTCAGTTCCGGGGTGGAAGCTCTGGCTCTGTTGCCTGCTGCTGTCACCTCACCTCCTCTCTTGAAGCGGTTCAGCTCCCCCTGGCTCTTAGATTCTCAAAATCCTGGATCACAAAACACATGACATGTCTTTTCAGTCGATCATCCCCAGCTGGTTCTTCACCCAGTTCCTCCTAGTTCCAAAGGGCTTCCAGCTCACATTCCAGCCTGACTGTCGGCTGCCTCGAGTAAGGGTGATGTCTTTGGTTCTTCTATGCCAGCTAGTTCTTCTTCCCTACTATGATTGGCCATTTTGGCTTCATGGGGACTCCAAAGTGGCCTTGATGTTTTCAATGGGGCACACGGAGGTTGCATCTATCTGGGTGGTGGTAGAGTTTTCACCCCAGCATTGTCCCTCTCGGTGCTCACCATTTTGCTCAGACATGGCTTGCAGGGTCCCCTCAATATGCTTCTCTGGGTTGACCACTTTTGCAGATCCCGCTTTATGTAAGGGACTGCCTCTGCCTCAGTCTGATGTTGAAAAACCAATCCACAGGCACAAAGTTGTCTTTTATGACATCACTAAATACAGACGTGGTATTCAGCCAGTTCCGACAGGTTCCGGAGAACCGGTAGCAATAATTTTGACTGATTTGGGGAACCATCTCTGATTGGCCGACACCAGCAAATACCACCTCTGATTGGCCGACAGCACAGCCATGACCACTAAGCCTGCCCACAGAACCGGTATTTAAAAAATAAACCAATCCACAGGCACAAAGTTGTTTTGAGAAGTGCAGGCTGAGAAGGTGATAAGAAACTATTCCCAGGTGCCTCTTGCTGAAGGCTTCAGAACTGAGACAAAACAGATGGCCCTCCCTACCCCTTACATTCCCAAGAAGGTAAATCAAAGTACAGGATACATAGGCATCAGGAGAAAGGCTATAAACTACAGAAAGTACAAGATACATAGGCATCACAAAAAAGGCTATAAACTAAAGAATGCATCCAAGCCCCTTCCCCACTAGAATGGCAACATCTCGATAGGGAACTATGGGATCTGACACTATGTGCGAATATCTCTGCTGGTTCCTCTATTGTTCAATAATTGATCCCAGAAAGCAGAAGCTATTCACTTCAGTATCTTCACTTTTAATTCTAAGACTGGCTGTTGTACCTATTATCATTAGTTAATCTTTCATTATATTTAATCGTAGTCCCCGTCAGCCCTGAAGCCATTTTCAGGGCTGCCACATTGGAGATGAGGTGAGCTGTCAGAATGGGAGGCAGGAAGTAGAGATAGCTGGGGGATGTAGCCAAAATAAAATTCTTTCCTCTGACAACCAAGGACTTTCCCACGAGATACAAGGAGCTGGGATCTGAGACCAACTGATCATTGGACTGTAACCTGATTGGACCATGGGCAGGGGAAAGAAAACTTTGATTTTAACTGGGGGAAAACCCAAGTGGGTTTAGAGTCAAGCTTCCCCAGATGTGCCAATATGACTTGCCTAATAAATCTATACTTTGAGGAATATGCCTGCCTTGGAGTTTTGATTCTGTTGGATGTGTTAACTGGAACCCTGACAGCCCCATTTTTAGTGTGCTCCCCGATTTTATATTACTAGATTCCAGATAATTTGCATTTTCAACCATCAGAATAGTGTCATCAACTTAGCTCAAGTTACTGATGTTTCTTCCTTCAACTTTAAAACCACGGTTATCTTTTTCCAAACCAACATGTAGAACTAAAGAGAGAATATACAGCCTTGCCACAGTCATTTGTCAACCCAGAACCAATCCATTTCTCCATATTTTGTATAGATAGTTGCTTCCATGTCTTTTGTATATGTTTCACAAGAAGACAATGAGATATATGGGATTCCCATTTTTCTGAGGACATGGTTAACACAATCAAGGACTTTTCTGATTTCTTTTTCATATTCTTTAGTTTTATCAATTATTGAACATTGGTGTTTCTTGTTCATTGGCTTTTTCCAAAACCAGCTTGAACATCTGGCATCTCACTTTCCACACAGGACTCTAATCTCTGTTGGATGAACCAAAATATTATTTTGTTAACATATGAAATTAAGGATATTGTATGATAGTATGCATATTCTGTGAAGTCTTCTTGCTTTGGTTTTGATACGTATACTGCTGTCTTCCAATTTGTTGACCACTGTGACATTCTTCAATCTGTTGGTATAATTTTGTTAAAATACTGATTCTTCTATTACTTGCCTGTTTTTGTAGATATTTTATCAATACCTGTGGCCTTTCAATTTCGTACTTATTATGTTGTTTACCTAGCTTCATCTTCTAGTACTAAAGAACTTGTAAACAAGGAATATTGTCTAAGGCAGGGGTATCAAACTCAAGGCCTGCAGGTCAGATTTAACCTGCAGGGTGCTTAAATCTGGCCTGTGGGCTGGCCTGGAAATATCAAGGGACAGGCCCACAGTGCCTCTTGCAGCTAAAATGGGCTGCGTGCACACACACACCCCGTGCCTAGTTATCACCCTCCATGGCGTCCTGCAGCATTCTGCCGGCCAAAACTGGGCTGCAAACTGGGCCAAAAAACAGGCTTAAGACAGGCCCAAAAATTGGCTGAAAATGGGCCACACAATCCATTTTTGGGCAGCAGACTGCTGCAGGAAGCCATGGAGGGCAGAAATGAGGCACAAGGACCCCGCATGCAGACCCCCGTGCGCTGTTTTGGCTGGCAGAGTGCTGCAGTAAGTATCAATCCTGCCCCCGGCCCCCGGTCCCACAGAGGAGAACTACAATGCTGAACTGGTCCTCGAAGAAATCCAGTTTGACACACCAGGTCTAAGGTATCTTAGGTATCAACATCTCTACTATACAGATTTTCAGTATATTCCTTCCATATTTATTTGATCTTTGAATCAGTTACTGTCTGAATAACGTTAAAATTGGCATATCAATTCAAGGTCGGAAACTCTTGAGTTTAGAGATATTTCTGAAGTTTTCCTTGCTTTTTCGTTTCCATGTTCAGTGTCACATATTATAACACTACTTCTTGCCCCCGCTAACAGCTCTTTGACACTGTTAAATCCTTTTTTGAAAAAAAATGTTTTTTAAAAAATAATCTTTATTTATTTACAAAATTAAAAACAACTACCAAAAAAAAAACCCTAAGAGAAACAAACAAATATCAAAACGTATACATCCAAGTATATCACCAAAATCCTCATACA
>JANHFR010393840.1:0-11685 GCA_032468015.1 Mimophis mahfalensis | reverse complement strand
AAGGGCAGGGCGGCGGCGGCCTCCCTCGCAGGGCTGGCGCTCCCGCTGCCGCCGCCGGAGCTCCGGCCACCCGAGCGCGGGGCGAGCGCCGCCTTGGGCACAGGCAGCCCACCCCGAGCAGAGGAGCCGAGGCGGAGCCGCATCCCCGTCGCCGGCCGAGAAGGGCAGCTCCGCTTGGGAGGGAGCAGGAGGAACAGGGGGCTGGAGGTGGGCTGGGGGCGACTCTCCCTCCGGGAGCGGCTCAAGTCCGACGAAGCCCCGTCCTCCGCGGCAAGCCAGGAGGGGGGGAGCGCCAGCCCGGACTCCCGGGCAGGAAAGCCCAACCCGAAGGCCAGGCTGCCATCCCACCCGCCAGGGGGTTGGGGTGCTGCCCCTTCCCTTCAGTGCCACGTACCCCAAAGGTGAAGGTGGGGCCCTGGGTACCGAGCTCCCCCCACCAACCACAGCTGCTTCTCTTGGCCTGGGAATAAACCGCCACCCTTGGCTGCCTTCGCACAACATGCTGTGCCAGCCCCAGGGGGGGCTTGGCCCCAGGCTGCCCGGTTCAGAGGAGGCTAGTCTGTCAAGGTGGGCTGCCCTTCGCCCGGTCAGCCCTCCGGCTTTCTGGGTCGGCTGGCCACCAGGGTTACACCACAGACTAAACTTCAGCTTGGATTGCCAGCAGTTTTGGGATGTGATAACTTTAAGGTGTGTGGACTTCAACTCCCAGCATGCTGGCTGGGAATTCTGGGAGTTGAAGTCCACAGATCTTAAAGCAGCCCACTTGGAAAAACACACCTCTAAGTAACCTGCTGCCACCTGATCCAGGTCACTCGCCCTCCAAGCTGCAGAAGCAGCTCAGCCCCCCTTAGCCAAAGCAGACCAAGGGAGCCAGGCTCTGTGCCAGCCACAGGGCGAGGGGGCGAGTGCGGATTCTGGGCACCGGGAAGCGTGGCTGAGCTCCAGGGAAGCAGCCCCGGGCTCCCTTCCCCTCTCCCTGCCCAAACCCGTCCCTTTCCATGCCTGCCTGGCATGTCGCTTGGACCGCATCCTCTGTGACCCGCAACAGCCCCTCCCCAGGGCCCACATGTTTTCTTCAGCAGAGTCAGAATGAGCTCTCTCCAACTGCTCTCAACCCGGAAGAACGTTGGTTGTAAGTTGAAGATTCATCCTCAGAGGAGTTAATTATCTTTCCATCTAATGGTTTTGCAGGTATCCTATCTGCCCGGAAGGCAAAAAGGCCAAAATATTTACTCATACTGGGTTGCAACAGGAAGTCTCCTCCGAGAGCAACTGGCTGGATAAGAAGGCAGGGGAACTTGTGTTTGTTAGAGGTTACTAAATTATATGTTACTAAATGTAGGCTTAGTAAGTCCCAAGACAGGGAGTGCATTCCTTCTTTAGTCCCCGCAGCAGTTTGATCCGTGAGGGTTTCAAAAAATCGCCACCTGAATTAGGGCTGGAAAAGAGGGGGGCTACCGGGCGGACTTGGGTCACAGCGCATGACAAGGGCGAGCTGAACTCCCATCCGTAGGGAGCGTTCGCTGTCAGACTGCCCCGGAGCAATTCCCCTGGTGACCATCCCTGCCATTGCGCCTGCTTTCAGCTGGGCAAAATACAAAAGGGGCGATCAGGGGATGGTGGACCACCAGGAGATCCAGAGCCTGCAAAGGAAGTTGAGAACCCCAAACAAATATCCATTAAAGGAGCAACCTGCCAGGATGTTGCCAAAGTGAAATGGGTGCATCTGTGAGTCACCAGGGCAAGCTCAACATGGTGTGTGTGTGTGTGTGTGTGTGTGTGTGTGTGTGTGTGTTTCCCTTCCAACTGACAAGGCGGGCAGCACAATCAGGCATGCCTCAGTCTACCTGGAGGGGGATCACCGTGGAGGAATGGAGGGTGGGGAATAATGGCAGCTGTCGGAGGCGGTGTGGGGCAGCCCAGGGAGCAGAAGAAAACAGGCTCTGTGGGTTTTCCTTCCCTGCCCCCCCCCAGTTCCAGCGGTGCCAGAGGCAGCCCCGGGGGTGTCACTCAAGATGGGAGAACAGACACTGATCCCAGGGGCCACTCAGGGCATGAGGGCTAATCCTGCTCCTGAGAAACATTCACCACCAAAGCAGCAGGGCAGGATCCGTCCTCCCAGTAAACTGATGCCTGCCCAGGACCGGCAGCCACCGGGTGGGGCTTCCCGTGGCCACGATCCACGGCTTCTCTGGAGGAAGCCCCTTCCTGTGGCTGCGCCAGCCCTTGAGCCTCCGTGCTCTGTTTAAATCTTCCATGGAAAGTCCTTAAGCGGGAGACGTGCCCGGCGCCTCCCAAAAGCAGCACAAGGAGCCTCTGCCCCCCGGGCCTTCCTGCCACCACGCGATGCTGAGCAGCCCCTTTCAAATGCCGGGGGTGGGGGGGCTCCAGCGCTCCGCTCTCCGTCCCCCTCCAAAGCCAACAATGGCTGCAGCCAGCCAGGCCGGGCAGCAGCGCTCCCTCCCCCCTCCCCGCCTTCGAGGCTTCTGGGCGAAAAGGCACTTTTGGCAGCCGGCAGGAGCTGCATCCGGTTTGGCCTCCCTTCCATCCTGCTCGGCGAAGGGAGGCTGTCTGCCGCTGGGGACAAACCGGGGCCCGACCGGGTCTGGGGAGGCTGCTCCGAAGGCCACCGGCCCCAGGACTCCAGGAGAGGCGACTCTGCATCGCAGGCTTGCCAGTGTTGGTCCATGAAGGTTAAAATCAGGGCTTGCAGGCAGACGTGGCGCCCCGAGCGTTTGCAAGCCCCCTGAGAGCCAGCTGTGGCCGAGGGGCCAGGGGACCAAGGCTGCTCCGTCCAGAGACCGAGGCAGCTGCTCCCTCTCTCTGTTGGGTGGGGGGCCCTGTCCGAATGGGACCCCACACCTCAACTCTCTCTGGCGTGGGAAGTTCCAGCGTCCCTTTTCCCCACTTCAGCTGGGAGCATCCTCACCTGCCCAGACCTGGAAGGCAGGGGTTCCCAGGTGGCCCTGCCCCTCGTTGTCCCGTATCCTCCCTGGTGGTGCAGCGCAGACACCCTGCTGCTGCTGCGGCCGGCCTGGGCAGGCTCCACCAGTTCTGGGCCAAGGTTTTTCCAACTGACTAAGCACTTCGTGTGGGTCTTGGCCCGTGACTGGCTTTAAAAACCCAGCCTGTGATTGTGGGCTGCTTCCGGGAGGCCCGTGACCCGTACCAACGAATGCAGGTGGGAGAGCAAAAAAGCGTGAGGAATAACCCCATGAAATCCCAGCAGCCTTTTCTTTGCCTCGTGGGTGAAGACGGTGGAGGAGAAGCCAGCTTCCCATGCCTTCTTGGCTGCATCCCATGTTCAGGATGATCACGGTCCTTAAAAGGCCAATAAATCCATCTGCGCCGGAGAAGATTCAGCAAGCAGCCTCTCAGCGAGTCCCTGAAATTTCAAAGCTGGCCGTAATGATGACCAGAGAATTGTGCCTGAATTAACCAGGGCAGAGAGAGGAGACCAGCGTCCTCAACCAGGCAAGAAGGGCTTGGCCAGCGCTCTCCATTTTCGATCACCAGAACACAGGCAGACGGGGGTGCATGCTGGGCCCGGAGATGGGGTGTCCTTTGACCCGGCACCCCTTCAGAGGGGCTTGGCACTTGGTTCAGAGCCTCGGACTCAGGACGGTGACCTGTGGCCGCCATGGACGGATGGAAGGAGCAATAACCTTTCTTTGGGCTCTCTGTCTGGTTTCCCCCCTTTTTCCTTTATTTTAATGAAGGGAAGACGGAACACAAATGATGGTGCAGAAAAACCTAGGCATGAACACCAAATTCTCCCCCTCCCCGAAAGCCCAACCCGCCTCCTTCCTGCAGAGGATTGCTTGGCCCATCTTTGCACCGGCTGCTCCTCCCCCTGTGCCCCCCAGGTGATGGGGCTAATTGCAGAGAAAGTGGGCCTTGCAGGGGGCGAGTGAGCAGAGGCTTCCCGGGTGCTGGGGGGCTTCTTGAGAGCATCTGGACAGCCGTCCGGGAGATGAGGCTGGGTGAAGAGCTTGCACTGCTTGGTCCATCCCCAAGCAATTCGGCCAAGGGCTCCGAAGAAGGGGCCTGTCTGGGCAAAGCTCTGGGCAAACTGGCAAGTTTGGCCTCGTGCGGCCAGCCGTGTTTCCAGAAGATGCCTCCTCCTTGCCTGTTAGGCTTCTTGGGGATATTTATAGCCCGGCTCGGTGCACCTGCCCAAGGCTGTAACTCAAGAGGGTGGCTCGGATGCCAAGGCCAGAGCCTGGCAGGGAGGAGCGGGTGGGCTCGGGAGGTGTCCTCCTCAAGGAGGCCCTTTGCTTTGGCCAGGAAGGGCAGCCGGAGGCTCCCCAGGCCTTCCGCCCAGCACTTTACCTGCAGCACAAGAGCTTCCGGGGGAAACGGCGCTGGTCGCCTGCCACGCGAGGCCCGGAACAATTTTATTTTAACTCTCATGGCTCTGCGGCTCCAGTTCAGGGAAAGGGATTATGTTACAAGCATCTAAAGATGGCAGGAGCTAAAGATGTTCCCTTTGGAAGATCAATGGCTGGCAGCCCAGGGCTCCTCCTTCCCCCTCCTCTCGAGGAGGGGGCAGGCTGGGAGAAGTCAGCTGGGCCGGTGCCACCCAGAGACAGGAGCCTGGAAAGATTCTCCTAGAGATGCCACCACACACACCGCCAAGTTCAACAATAATGCAGTCCATGAGCATCATCTCTATTCAGGTTGTTTGCACAAAAGGGACACAACTTCTCTCAAATGCTAGGCTGCATACAGCAAAACGGCTGATCCAAATGGAGGTAAGGGCTTCGATAATAAATAATTTGGAGGTGCTGACCGTGATAATTGATTATTTGCTGTTAGCAGCCGGCCCAGATGGTTCCTACCCTGAATGTTTCCCTTCTAAACCTTCCTTTCCGTGAAGCAACTAACGTCCCGAAAGAGGAGACTCGGAATATCCTGGTTGGGGGTCCCAGTTTGCAGGGGCTGCTCCCCTCAGCATCCCTGAGCAACGGCTGAAAGAGCCAGGGGCTAACAGCAGGGAGGCATGGACACCTTTGCAGGTATCTGACCTTCTTCTGCCTGCACGGCTTTTGACCCATCCAGGTTAAAAAACGGAAGGCACCACCTGCCGTCTTCGCTGTGCACATCTGGATGAGGGATGCTTCGCTGCTTTGGTATCTGGCAGGTCCCTTTCTAAACTCCACCAAGGTCTCACGGACGGGAACCATCTGCTCCCTGACAAACAGTCTCCTTTCACTGCTCAGATGAGACCTGGAAGTGGCCTTGGAGCCGGGAGGATCCATGTCCTTCTTTCCTAAAGCAGGACGAGCATGAAACCGGGGGAGCCTCCGAGAGGCCTGGAGCGCAGCAGGTTGCCTCCTTCGTCCAGGCTGTGCAAAGCCCATCACTGCTCCTGGGGGCCAGGCATTCCATGGACCAGTCCTGCCCTGGAGCTCCGTCCTGGCCTTCGTTTCTCCCAGGTTTCCACCCCAGGAACCTCCTCGTGTGGCCTTACGAGAACGTGAGAAAGATCCTGGCCTCTTCCTGCTACACAAATGCAGGAATCTCTTCCCTTCAGAGTTCGGCAGAGTCGTTTTGGGAACTTTGCCCTGAGAATTGTGGGGTTGACCTTTGGCCACAAATAGAATATTTGTCACCCGTGGGAGTGCGTTCTTCCCAAAGCGTGGTTTACTTGTGACGGAAAGAATGGGGTGCGCATTTCAGGTTTCCAAATCTGACTTTCTGAGTAATGAGCGGTCCTCGGAGCTCCTGCCACCATCTCTCCTCACCGGGGTTCTAACAAGGGCTGTTGAAAGCGCAGCCGTGGGGCTCGCCAGGCAGGCCTGGCATCGGGAAGCTTAATTGTTGTGCGTCCAAAGGTTTAGCACCATCCCCTCTCCCAGCCCTCACTCCGGGGGATCTACAAAGGGAATCTGGCAGGGCTTCAGCACGGCCAGATAACAGACCACGGCAGTTGGAAGCCAGACGGCAGCAGGTCCATTTCATCACCATCTATTTTAGCCTCCACTGACCCTCTGGGACAATGAGCAAACAATGGATCATCCACATAGCTTTGGTCTGGCACGACTCAGAGCCCGGTGGGTTCACAGAGGTGACGTCACCTTCAGTCGACTTTCCTTCATGTTGGGCTGCAGGTCGCTGAAGAAGCAGGAATCCAGAAGGAAGCGGTTGGGTAACTCGGGTTTCATTTTCTTCTGGCGGACCAGACAAAACCAGTTGCCTGCCGGGGCTTGAATGGGGTGAGCAGATCAAGGTGTCATGAAGAATCAAGCCACGTTCTTGGGCGTGTCAGCCGGTAAACGTGGCGACCGGTTATGATGAGGGGAGGCCAGGCAGAGTCCAGCCACTGCTCCTGCAAGGAGGCGAGGCTGGTCTGGAAGGACCTGAAAAAGACGTGGCCCCGGTCCCTTTCCCTGAACCCTGGACAAGCGGCACAGCCCAAAACAGCCCAAAGAGGAGCCGGCTAGAATCAGGCTGTTCTCTCCCTTCTGAGGAACGAGTGCCCCGTGTCCTGAGGGATGTCCTTGAAAATGGATTTCTCCCAAAATGGAGCTGGAAGAACCCTGGGAGCAAAATGTAAGAAAATGGAAAGGGCCCTTGAGGGCAACATCATGGCTGAAGGTTTGGCTGAAAAACGGTTTCAGTCCACCAAGCTAACCGGCTTTGATCCAGCCGCACAACGGAGCCCTGAGTGGGAGGAGAGGCTGTAATTAAAATGATCCTTCAATTAATAAAGTTTCCTCTCCAGAAGGCCGGGACATTTGTGCTGGTTTCAGAAATGGTGTCTTCCTTTTAGGGCAAAGCTGGGCTGCAAGAGAAGGCTTCTGACTCGATTGGTGCGTTGGGGAGTCATCATGCTCACTTTCAAGTGAGAGCAGTTGGTGGCTCACTATCTTGAGGGCGTGTTGAGTCACACAGATGTGCACAAGCAGCCTCGACACGCTTGCATTCTGCCACCTCCCCAAAGAGCATCCAAGATGGAGCATCTTACTCAACTGAAACCAGAACTGTGGGGACAAAATAAAGCAGGAAATGGAGAGGATCAGCCTTGGAGAACCACCCAAGTTGGCGGAAGCCACTTCTGCTTCAAGACAGCCACTTGAAGGAAGACGCACAAGTTTTCGTCCAAAACTGGGCTATCCCAGGATTTCTGCCCCAGAGGAGAAGCAGGAAGGGTGGAAGGATGGTGAGGCATTCAGCGCCGTGTCTTCAGCTGCCTCGTTTGCTCAAACTTCTCCACAGAAAGAGGGAATCTGAGCAGGTTCTTCTACGCACCTCCAGGCCAACAGTTACTCGCCAGCTGAGAGTTAAACATCTAACCCGCCATCTCTCCTTGAGCTGCCCCCTTGTTGCCTTTAAAGAAGAGACGTGGCCGGAGAGTGAGAAGTGGCCCAAGCCCTGAAATTAAGGCAAGGAGAGCCAGCAAGTGGCCTTTTCTTCCCCTCCTGATACAAATGTGTGTTAAGGACCAGTAACTCTTTAAAAGAGGCTGGGGGTCAGATGAGGGTGTGAGGGATGCAGAGGAGCCACGCTTGTTGCCAAGAAATCCTTTGCTAAGGCACATATAACGTTTCACGTCAGCGGTCCAGCTGTTTGCTTCTTGTGTTGTTTTCATACTTCTGTCATTCCGACCAGACAGAAAGCATTTTTGAGCGATAAAAAACCAGCTGCCTGGGAGCAACCGAGGGGAACGCCAAAGACACCCGTGCAAAACGCCCAGGAAGAGAATGATGAGTACAAACAAAAAGGGAAGGTGGCAGGAGAAAAACCTTAAATATGACTGGCTGTGGCCAAAATGTTCATAATATCCTGAAAGCATCATTAACCTTGGAATTCTTTCACCCGAGTCGCGGCGATGCCTTTAAAAGGAGGCCGGGCGCATCCACGAAGGTGGGGGCTCTTGAGGGATGTTGGACCCCATCCACCCTCCCGGTCCTTGAGGCAGGAGGGGGCATCTGCCCTGCCGTGAGGCCTCCCGGCTCGTCCTCTTGGTGAGGAGGGTTGGGGTTCCTAGGAAGGAACTCCCGGGAGGTCTGGGGGGGCCACCAGGGGTCTTGGTCAAGAGATGCCTTGCCTGACCCAACAGGGCTACTCTTGTGGTCCAAGCAGACACCAAATAAGACACCAACACAAAACGGCACAACCGCCAGGCTCTCTGACTGGTGGCCACATCCAGGCCACGGTGAGGCTTGAAGGCATTTCACCTCTTCAGACCTCAGTTGCCAAATCTTCCACCATCCAATGCAGCTTTTCCTCCATCTGTGACGGGGTTCGGCCCCTCACGGTGAGCAGCCGGGCTGAGTCACCGGAAAGCGGAGTGAGAAGGGCGCCCCAATCACTTCCTCCCGTGAACTTTGAGGCGTCTGCTGGCTCGCAGTCGGTCCTGCCGGGCTGGAGAGGGATGGAAATCACCCTTTTGCAAAGCTGTGCTTGATTGCTTAAGAGATCCAGCAGATCACGAACCCTGCGGGGATGGCCTGGATCTGCAACGCGGTTCTCAGCCTCCGCAAGGGGCGGAGGGAGCCTTCCTGCCCCTCTAAGAGCATCACTCCGTCTCCAGATGCTCAGCCGCTCTTGGTGGAGGCTCCGTCAGCTGCCACTCCTCGCCGTCGCTGCCCACAAATCCCAATCTCACCGGGCGTCGAAGGGAATTTCCCCAGAGCAGCCACTCTCTCTCCCGGCTCAGCTGTCTCCTCTTCTCAGCAGCCTCCCTCTGTCCCCCACAAGAAGGGGCATGTGGGGCAGTCAGGGCCTGCTCTCTGGGGTCCTCAGATTGTGTCTAGAGCGCTCGGGGCATCCGCTGTCCTCCTGGGGCCAGGAGACTCTCGGGAAGCCCAGTGGCATCAGCCGGGCACAGAAAGGCAGCAAAACAGCCCCTCAGGCTGTCTGGGGGGCCTTCTTCCCACGCTGCCTCCCCGAAGGCTGACCCGATCCTTTAATCCCGAGAACCCGGCACCCAGCACAGTAAGGCCTCCCTCATCTCCCAGCCTCAGCGGTCAGTGGCCCTGTCCGGTCAGTTTCCTTGAGTATCCTCAGAAGCAGGTCTCCTTCTGAGCCCTGGTCCCCAACACCACCGGTGCCACAAAGCAGGGGACTGTCTGCTGGAAAGGGGCCTGCTTTCTAGGAACCCCCCCCTTGAGGGATCCATCTCCCCCAAGTCACAGCTACACTGCCCCACTGCAAGTGGAGAAGGCTCCCCACAGCTCCCCTGGGGCTGCATCTGGGTGCAGGGGTCCTTGGGACGGGCTGGACAGCCCCAGCCAGAACGTGTGTGGCTCAGGTGAGCTGACCTGAGAGTACAGGTGAGGAGGGAGGGGCTGCTGGGCTCTGCTGCTGCTCTTGCCCGAGTCCTGCTCCCAGCTTCAGCTCCTCAGGGACCCTCTGAGGCAGAGCCAGCATAAATAGCCGGCCAGGTCAACAGCTGTTTCTGGACTGAGGCCAAAATGCCCTTCGGGAGATGGATTTATGGCAGCAGGCGGGGTGGGGGGACCCTCTGGGGTGACAGCAGCTGAGAGGAAGGGCGGGAGAGCGAGGTGGGAAGGCTTTCAGTCACGGAATGAGTGCTTGAGGAAAGCGGCCATGGCAGCTTGTCTGCTGCGCCCCAGGAAGGCCGTGGGGGCCCCTCTGGCAAGGGGGACTGGCTTGAGGCTTCCCCCATGACCCTAGAACAGGAAGGAGGAGCAGGGACTTTCCAGCAGGCCTTGCAAAGCTCCAACGCGGGACGGAAAACCTATCAGGACACCAGAAGAACACAAAGAGGCACCAGCAGCCACTTTTCTGGCTCATAAAATGTACTGCAAAGCAGAAGACGGAGGACCCCGTCATGGGATGCCGAAACGGCCCCAGAGGGACCCCCCTGCAGCTCTGGAAAGCCTTGTAGCAACCCCTGTGGCTTCTCCTGGTTTGGTGCTGCTGTAGAGTAAGGAGTCTCCTCCCCCACCCACCACACGTGGATGTGGACGTCCATCCCACAATCAGCTGGCCTCCAGCCAAAAGGGGCAGAGCCACCCACCTTTCCCCGGCATGCTTGGGATGCCAGCGCTTGGCCCGTGCCAGCGGCAGTGGGCTGGCTGAGGAGCTGGGTTCCTGGAGAGGCAGCTTTAGCATCGGGGCTGAGAAGGAATTAAGGGGCTCTGCTGGCCGGGTGGGGCTGGGGCGCTCCTGGGGAGTCGGAGGGGGCCCAACTGAGGTGCACCAGGGGTTTGGTGGTGGCTGGGGCACGAGTGGTGAAGCGCGGGAGAGTGGATCAAAGGAAGGCAGGAGCTCCCATGGAGATCTGGTGGGGAATGGACCCCCCCTGCATCCTTGGAGCACTTGAGATCCACCAGTCAGGGCCACTGCAGATCCGGTCCTCCGATCACAGATGATTTGTGTTTCTCTTTATCCAACGGTTCTGGTTTCTTGGTCCAGCCCGACAAAGCAGGGATGCAGCTTCTCCTTGGAGCCGGTGCTGATCTTGCAGCTGCCACCCCCGAGCCCTTCCTCTCTTCTGCTGCTTCTCCAGAACCCCCAGAAAAGTTCTCCGCACGACCCAGAGGCCGCGGGGGCTGGAGACTGTGCAGGAGCACCAGGTGGAGTATTCTTTACCTGCTGTATCGCCCACATTGGTCCCAATGTTCAGGGCAGCCACTCAAGGCTCCTCCCGGGGCCCATCTGACCAGGGAGAGCAGCCACTTTGGTGGCCAGACCCTCCTGGCCGTGACTCCTTCCTTAGAGTGCACCCAGCAGATAGGATTTCAAGAACAGCCCAAAATAAAGTGTGTGTAAAGAGCCGAGCTCCGGTTTAGGAAGGAACTCTGAGCTGATGTCGGTATAGTCAGGGCAACTTGAACGGGGGTGCAACCAATGGACAGAGCCCAGCAAAGGCAGAGCTGGACACACCCAGGCAAGAAGGGAGTGTGTCCCAAGCCCCCCGGCCACACTAAGACAGCTCGGCCCCCGCCCGATCTGCTGGGCTGTCGGCCTTGGCTCACTAAGGAGCCACGTTGGTGTCTTCTTTATTTTATTTTATTTTATTTTATTTTATTTTATTTTATTTTATTTTATTTTATTTTATTTTATTTTATTTTATTTTTTTATTTTATTTTATTTTATTTTATTTTATTTTATTTTATTTTATTTTATTTTTATTTCTCAAATGTATATGCCGCCCTTCTCCCGCAGGACTCAGGGTGACTTTAGTTCTCACTACGTTTTCACTACCCACATTAGCCGTTTGCCGATGCTGGAAGATGGCATGTGTGAACCTGTCCATTATGGCCGACTGAATAAGCCAAGGCTGAAGGTGACGTGTGAGGGTATCGTGCCCTACACTCTGCTGGATGGGAGTTGTAATCCGTCCCCTGGGTGGGTGTTGGCTGGGGAAGCTTCCACTGGACTCCATCCTCCCATCCACTCAAGGCGGAACAGGAGGCGAGGGGCAGCCCTCTGCCCAGGCCCAGAGGGGCTGGTGACCAAATACCCCTGTGGAGGGTGGGGGAGATCGAGATCTCCAGGAGCCCAGCTGTCCTGCGCGGGGAAGCCGAGGAGAAGAAAGGGCAGAACAGAGCCTCCTGCCAAAGCCTGGCCATCCCTGCACTTCCCAAAAGGTGTGGAAGCCGTCCAAGCGGCATCCACCTTTTCTTCTCCAGGGCGAGGCAGAGCTTTGCAACCAAGGTCATCGTCGTCTCCTCCTCCTCCTCCTCCTCCTCCTCCTCCTCCTCCTCC
>JANHFR010391318.1:0-11695 GCA_032468015.1 Mimophis mahfalensis | reverse complement strand
GTCATGTGACAGGGTGGACAGCCCACCCCAATCACATGACCACCTGGCCACGCCCACCCCAGTCAGAAAATCTATGGCGTCTGCGCTGGAGAATTCTCAAGGTCCTCACCTCTGTACTTTTAAAGTTATTTACAAGCCTCCTTCATTACTATGGGGGGGGGGCAGTGGATGGATTCCTGGCAGGGGTCCTCCCTGATAGGTTCATCTAAATAATCAACTTTGTTTTTAAAGACAGGGATAACCACAGAGCAGACTTAAAGAATTTGGAAAATACCTTGGGCTATCAGAGTATTGAGCAAATGCTGGAACTGGCTTATCTAAATACTTAAAGTCAAAGTTTTGAAAGAAATGGTTTCTGATTGCAGTTAATACTTGCTGGGGAAAAGGTAGCATGGAAATTTGAGAGGAGAACGCCATCTATTAATGATTGGAGAATAAACTATACTCCTATAATTTTGGACTCTTTCTGAACTAGAGTGAGACCTTATTGTTTATTCTACATGTACTGCTATTATGACTGGAGCTGAAGGAACAGCTATGGAAATGAACTTTTTAATCAGATGACATTGTTGTTCCAAAATATTAATGATTCAATTGATGGTATAGGTGAGAAAATGGAAAACATTTTGCAAAAAACCATGAATAAAGATCAGACTGCCCATGAACTGGTGGAAGCAACAGAACAAAAACAAAGGGACAATAAAGTTATTCTAAGTTCTAAAAATCTAACTACCTATGTTGGTGGAAGTAGATGTAAGAGATCCGCTATAACAGCAAAGATGGCCATGGGCTAACTATGGAACAAATCATGAAATGTTCATGTGCAAGTTCCAAATTCAATTTCCAAAGAGGAAAAACAAGTCTAACCAGTTTTCATGATATAATCCTGAACACAAAGCCATCATTTTCAAGAACATTGGGAATTACTCTCAGATCTGGAATCTTATTGAAAGGGAACCAGGGGAACTATGGAATAAAATCAAAGAAGTTGTTATGGATAAATATGAAAAGAGACTGCAAAAGAACAAGAAAGAGAAGACAGCAAACTGGATTTTGTAACTGACAGTAGAAATTGCACCAAACTGAAAGAAGAGAAGCCAAAGCCAAGAAAGATTTAAAAAAAATTGGGAAGAAGGAAGTTAACAAAGAATTTCAAAGATCAATTAGAAGGAACAAGAAGACATTGGAGGTGGAAATGAAAATGGGAAAAGCAAGGAAAGCCTTCCAAGAGATTGGTAAACTCAGATGGTGGTTCCAATTTTGAACTGGTATGCTAAATGATGCCAATGGAGAAATAGTAATTGATTCACAAATATTAAACAAATGTGGATGGAGTATACTGAGATTCTATATTCTATACATATCACATCCAAGATAGTGTAGAAAATATTCCCTATTTACAAGAATTTCTAGTACTAGACAATGAAGTAAGATTAACACTTTGATCATTACCAAATAAAAAAGGCTACAGGAAATGATTAATTGAATTTAAACTCAACTCCAACTTACTCTGAGCAATTCACAAATAGAGATTCAGTTTGATCTAGGGGTTAAGGCACCAGATTAGAAACCAGAAGACTGTGAGCTCTAGTCCCACTTTAGGCATGAAAGTCAGCTGTGAGACCCTGGGCCAGTTACTGTCTCTCAGCCCAACTCACCTCATAGGACTGTTGTGGGGAAAATAGGAGGAAGAAGGTGTGAACGATTTGTTTGCCCCTTGAGTCTTGGCAAAAAAAGGAGGGATGTAAATAAATAAATAAAAACACAACACAACACAACAATCAGCACAGCCTAAAATGTGATGGCATCCAGGTAAAAGGGATTTTATAGTCTTTTCTAATGTGTTAAGTCTATATTCTATAGAATATATATGGAGGCTAGATTGATAGGAAGAAATGAGATATGGCTTGATTTTCTGGATTGTTTTTTCCCCCGTAACTATTTGGCCAGACCTGTTTTCAAGTTCCATTTTTCTGTTGCTGGCTTCTTGCATATCAAGTTTGAACTTGTTCTGCCATGTTTTCAGAGAATTGTCTTGTTGTCTAGTATTACATATTCCATTGGTTGGAAAGAATCTGTCCATCAATCTGTCCATCCAACCATCCAGAATGAAACCAAAGGATGGAATAATAACTTATTCCCAATTAGTTAATGACACCTTTCTGTAGGTTCTTTAGATAGACTCCCATATGCACACACTCTGCTAGTCAAATTACAGTAAATTACTAGATGTATCCAGCTAATCCATATGCAGAGGCTCTGGGAGGCCATTTTCGCCCTCTCACAAGTCCCAAAATGAGGCTATTTTTGGAGGGCCTGCGGAGGCCGTGGGAGGCCATTTTCGCCCTCCCCAGGCTCCAGGGAAGGGCAAAAACCAGGCCTCCCAGAAGTTATGGAAGGCCCAAACAGGGCTATTTCTGGCCTCTGGAGGGCTAGGGGAGGCTGGTTTTGCCCTCCCCAGGCTCCAGGGAAGCCATGCGCAACCAGCCAACTAGGCCATGCCCATCACGGCCACGCCCACCCAACAACCGAGCAGAGAACCAGTTGCTGGAATTTTTGAAACCCACCCCTGCCTACAGGGTACAGAATCCATGGTGCCTCAGTTAGGAAAGCTAGCAGCAACTGATTTACCTAGGTGATTCTAGCATCATTTCTTTTTGACAGATCAGAGGGGAAGCAGGACTCTATCTAGTTCCTTGAAGGCGTAAGCAGAACAGAAATGTTGGAGGGGGCTGCAGTTTGGACTGAAGATTTGACAGTGCAAAAAGAGCCCATTCTTCCTAATCCAAAAGATATTTAAAACAGCCACCAACAACACCAAGTCCTCTCAACCATTTATTTGAATGAGTTGTTTTCATTGTCCGAGTTTGACTTTTTTTAAAGGTCTACTTATTGAGTCTGTTGTGCTCCGTGTAATCTTGACTTCTTAAATTAGGGAAATAAACATGCACGTGTAGCAATGGGCATGCAACAGAAATGTCTTCTATCTTACCTAAGAAATTTCTGTCTGAAATTTTAAAATGCTGACAGCCACCTTACCTTTTGTGTAGGAAGCTTAAAATTAGATATTCGCTGTTATTAGCTCAGGAACATAATATTCCCTTGCGATGGAACTGAAGAATGAGGCTTTATACTGTACATATCATCCTTTCCCTAGCAGCCTGTTCCCAGTATTTTAAAGTTAATTATAGGTAGACCTCACTTAACAAGTGCCTTGTTTAATGGCTGTTTGAAATTATGATGGCACTGGAAAAAGTCATTTACAGCCAGTCCTTGCATTTACAAACACCACCAGTTCCTGCAGTCACGTGATCACCATTTGCACGCTTCACAACTGGCTTCCACCAGAGTCAATGGAGAAGCTGCAGCAAAATTGCAAGTCTTGGTCACCTGACGCCTTGTTAATGACTGTGTCACTTAGCAATGGAATTGCTGCTCCCAGTTGTAATCATTAGGTGAGGATTACCTGTACTGCTCTATGGCTTGAGATCAACAAAAGACCTACTTCTTCCACATCGTGGCTAGATACTCAGATAATGATCAGTGGAGGCTTCATTATAACCAAGCTTGCCAGTGTCATGCTTGCTCTTGTTTGGTGCAAGCAAGCTGAAAAAACCTGTGGGGAGAAGCTTAGACAGGCAGCTGGAAGGAGAGGGAGCTGGAGATTTCCAAACGTTGCCCTATATTTCTTTTCTTGTCATGCCATGTCCTTCCCATCTTAAAAGTGAGACTTCCTGGGTGTCTTCTTGGATCCAATGGAAAGGCAGCTTTATAATATCCGAGGGCCTCAAGGATATTCCTGTCTACCTTTTATGCCAAAGTCTCCCCCCGCCACCTCACTTTTTAGGGGGTTTTGATCTTGTGTTTTTTTTCAGCTAGAAATTGACTGACTGACTGATTGATTGACTGATTTTGAAACCTGGCACATGTTACCATGCTTTATTCATTGGATTTATATCCTGCCTGTCCATTCTGGCAAGAAGGCAATGAATATTTTTAAGAACCAAGATATAAAGAATTGAAAGTGCATATTACAACTAGCACTAGACTTGCCATTAATTAACAATTTAAAACCTGGCAGAAGAGCATAGTGTTTTACACATTTTCTAAGTGCCAAGAGAGCAACTCCCATGTAACAAAATTGTGTAAACTGGGTATATTTAACCTGCTTAGTGTGTGTGTGTGTGTGTGTGTGTGTGTGTGTGTATTCCGTATACACTCTGAAGCGGCTTGACAAATTTCAACCAAACTTGGTACACAGATAACTTACCCTTTGAGAACAAACACTGTGGGGGTGAGATAGCCCTAGCACCCTTCGGGGAGTCTTTGTTCCCTAAAAATAGTGCTGAGCTGGTGGCATCACAGTACTTCACAAGGGGGCTCGCTATGATGTGTGATGCTGTGCGAGACACCAGTGTTGGGACCATACAGCTAAGGGCCCATGCAGCTACTCACTTGCAATGCTGCACGACAGACCAGTATCAGGTCGATAGAGCTACGGGTTATCAGCTAGTTTCTAATATAGTGTTTCTCAACATTGACCATTTTAAGATGAGTGGACTTCAACTTTCAGAAATCTCCAGCTACCACGAATTGATGTCCACGTATCTTAAAACAGTCAAGGTTGAAAAATACTTTTTTAGGACTTGAGGGAAGGAGATGTTCTGCTTCAGTACTTTTCACATGGTCAGTGATGATAATAATATTCTAATTAGCCTAATTAAATGTAATTTGGACAGTCTCCAGTTGCAAAATTTCAACAGTTATGCTTTAGACAGGTTTAAAGTGAGATAATTAGTTTTGTGTGTCAAACTATGTCAGCCATCTTGGTTAATATTGAGAAAAGACCAAGCAGGGTCCATCATGGCTAGTACTTGGAGGGAAAACTACCAGAAAAACTCAGAGCAGCAAAGTAGGGACAATCTTTAAAAAGTTGACTTAAATACAGCCAAGGGAAACCATGTTGCAATGTAGCCAAGACAAGTTTATGAAGCCATCAGTCAGCATTGTGGAGTTCAACCTGATTGGAGGGAGTCTTACCTTGATCTTTTGAGGATTCATCTCTAATCCAGGCCATCACAGAATAAGATAACCAGAAGGGGACATTATCATCTTTACATTTTCCCCTATCTATCATAATTCATTGTTTCCATGATTGGAAGGTTTTCTTTTATGGAACTCAGCCTTAAATATTCTCCATGTATGTAAAGATATGGGTGACTGTAACACATATAATAATAAGTACACACATTTGGCATTGAGCTTTTTATTGACTTGGGGGGGAAAGGGGAGAAAAAGGAATTTCAGGTCTTTTCTGAAAGAGCAAGTTCTTCATAGTGCACAATGAATGCAGGGACATTTGAGGAAAACCTTATTTCCACCTTTTAATTGGGCAAAGGCTTGGGGCTGCGATGCTACTGTGCTGGGAAAGTTGTTTGTTGTTGGTATTCCTTCATCTTCAAGTGTGCTGGGATCTGGAGTGTTGTAAAGCAACGGAGACTCAAGTGATGATACTGTTTACTGTGCTGTGAGCTCACTACTGCTCACCTCTAGCCTGGGGAGAGAAGGCACCACTTGTATAAATGACACAACACCAGACTCCTAGATTGTAGGTGAATCAAGAGATTGCTTTGGGCAGGAAATGTTAAAATGGGTAAGAGAAGAGTGCTTGCTTGTGAAAAGGTTCTTACAAGTTCTGATTTTTGTATGACTGGTTTCAAATAGAAGGTACCGAAAATTATGGGCTGATTATATTATAGACCAGACAAAGGACATTCCATCGCAATCTGCAACCATGTCACAGAATTACCTGCCCCATTCGAACTTAAAAAATTGTGGTAAGGTAAGAACTGAAAGAGTCTACCTATTCTATCCTGAGGTCATAACAAAGCTTTATCCATGTGGCACCACTGCATACCAGAAGGCTAACTTTTATATCAGTTGTCTGTCTGAACAAACCCACCATGCATAATATTATCTCCTGGTCAACTGTGTCTTCTTTCCAGTGGAAGATCACTTGGGAAAATGGAGGCTGACACCCATATCTGCCTCTGTAACTGCCCAAAGATTCCCTTTCACGTGTGCAAGGTGGAACACTGATCCATATTAAAATAAGTGAATCAAAAGGTAATGCGACATTTTTTTTATTGGACAATTTCTGAAGTTCAAATTAGGGTCCCAAAAATCTTCACCTATTTTGTCTTTATACATTTCATATTTTCTGATACCTCCTGCAGGACAGATGATACTCTTTGTAAAACTTAACGCTAGTTCATCGAGAGCAGTTTCAGAGCATACCATACATTTCTATGGAGATTTGCCCCTCAAGGAATTGTCATCTGTCCTCAGCTGCAGGTAGACCACAGTTAGCTTCTAGTGAATTACCTCTCCAGATTGGTGACAAATGGGCACCTGCCTCTTGTCACACCAACCAGGCAATAAATTATAATTTTGCACGCATACAGCTCCAAATGACCTGTGTGGTCATTAAAAAAAAATCACTTGAAGAATAAAAACAAAATAAAATAAACCCACACCCTTTGAGCAATTACTCTTGAATACCTCCACTGAATGTAGTGAGGTGAGATTCAGAATGGTTTGAAGCATGATGATAAAAGCTTTTCTTGTCTAGGTGTCACCCGAAATGTGATTGTTCAAGTAAACGTAGTGTACTGTAATATATTTCATGATTTAGGCATATGCTGGTAGATAGCGCTGTTCTCCGCCAAAGATTTCTTAAGGGGTTGGTTTTGCACATTTAAAATTGTTCCAACTTGTGAGACGAAGTTCTCCATGGAGGAGGTTTGGAAAAGAAAAGGCAAAAAGAAAAGCAATCCTGCAAAAATGAGTAGCTTTCTTCTGTGTCTTAAAAGCAGAAACAAGAGACTCCATGAAAAAAACCGTATTATCACCACCAGTAGCAATAATCAAAGGCAGGGAGTGAGATTAAAAAACGTGATGTGGTGAGCAAGGACAGCATGTCATCTGAAGCCCCCCCAAACATAATAGTAGTAGTAGTAGTAATAATAATAATAATAATAATAATAATAATAATAATAGAATCATAATAATAATTATAAACGCCCATTAGGGCCCGTGGAATAGCTAGGGAGCGTGTTGAATTTAGATGCCTTGCGCAGGGAAGGCCGCAATCTTCTAGCCGACTATCAAGCCAGTGGTTCCATAATTAAAGGCAGCTTTGAAGCAACGTTGTCAGGGGGTGGCTTGAAGAGAGGGGGAGAGCTTCTCCCCAGTCTTGTTCCTGTAATAAGAAGGAAGAAACACATGCTGCCTCTGAACCTTCATAGGTTGCCAAAGAAGTTCCAATAAGAATAGACTTGGGGAAAGGACTTTAAAAAAAATGAAAAGGGGCCAAAAAAAAAAAAAAAAAAAAAGCAAAATCTGAGAACAACAGACAATCATGCCAGCTGGCTAGGAATGCAACTATCCATATATAATGGAGCTCTCTGAAGGCTGAGATCCTTAGGTTACCCCTAGGTTGAGATAGATGTGCCATTCTTAGGCTGTCGATATGGAGAGGTGGCACATAAAATAGTAGAAATAATAGTATAATAATAATATTGATTACCCTAATTGCAGAATTCAAACTTCCCTAGTATCTTAGATGGCAAAAATTGAACCCTAATAGAAGATGCATATTAGATATAGATGTTATGTATGTGGGGACATCTAGAATGCTATAAACATAAATAGAGTGAAATAAAATATACTGTTTTCCTAATGACCATATTACGATTCCGTAGCTTCTGTCCATGCATAAAATGCACGTGCAGTGTGAGGCCACTGATAAATAACATTTAGACAATCATGTTTATACATTAGATTTCCAAAGCAACCGTGGACATCACGTAAAGCTGAAAAACAAAAATCCTCAAATTGCAAGTAAAAGCTAACCTGAAATATTAAGTCATGCAATTGCTGGCACAGACTACTTCCTCTTTTATAGTATAGAAAGAAGTATATGAATAACTTCCCAGGGCTGCATGTTGAGATATTTTGCAAATTACCTAAAAGAACTGGTAAAGTAAAAAAAAAAGTATGCTTCTATGATATGATTGTCCAAGATATATTTAGATCTTAGAATTAGATGGAATGAAGTCAGTGGCTTTACTATCTCTCTGGGAACGGCAAACATTGTAAAGATCTTTTCCTACTGAAAGGGGGCTCATATCACTTTAAAATTTTATTCTCCCTTTCTAGAAATTTGTGTTTGAATATATCCATATGTGTACGATGAACAAATAATAATGTATAGGAAAACTACTTCGCAGCATTTGTTAACATGTTGATCAGTTATTTAATATATATTATAACTGCCTAATCTGACTCCTAAGTTCTTTGGATATCTGCCTGTCTGCCCACCTGTAAACTTTATTCTTAGCACATTTCTTTATAATAACAGAGAAATTTTCACTATTGGAAAATGGGAGGCTTGGTTAAATTTCTAGTTTCAGATGTAAACCTGTATCTATATCTACATGTAACCTTTGTTAAAGAGATCTGGGTGATTTAATTTCTAATGTTATGTTAACTTTTCAATTGTGACTACTTTTGAATTGCCACTAATATTAGGTTAAATGTCGACTACTTGATTATGCTTCACTTTTGAAATCCACTGAATGTTATAAAAGCAAGCCCATTTCAGGACTCATGGAATTAGAAAAAAATGCATATGCTACCATTAACAGAACAAAGAAGCCATCAACAAAATTCCCATTTTTTAAAAAAAATAAAATTAAAAAATAAATAAATTGGGCAGTATTTCATCTTTATCATGAGAGAATTTTTCCGCTTGAAAATTCTTGCTTGAAATACAGACATCTGCTACATATATCAACCTGCCTGAAACATTTAGGTTATTCTAAGGGCCATGAACATTTCATGTACTATAAACTGTACCCAGAAAGATAGAGAGACACTTCTACTGATGGATGATAGGATCCCAAGATGTAAAAAGGGACCAATAGCTACAATAGCAATAACATGGGTTATTTTTGAGGCATGAATTAATTGTTTCAAGCATACCGATCCGTTTATCCCCAGGTTTGATATGCAGCTATCAAAGTGCATGGATGCTTCAGTTAGATTACTGGAAGTTATACATGTTCAGTAAATCATCAGAGGCTGACAGAAAAGGAAAGGACCTACAGGATAGGCCATAGCTCCAATGCACATATATTTATGGTTCATCAAGAATAACTCAGCATCAGCATGTGGCCTCTGGACAGCAGCTTCACCCATCTTATTCAACAAAGATCTATGTACTTTACAATGCCCATTTTTTTTTCCAATTCCTGGAGCGGGAACTGAGAACAAATTGCCTGATAAAGATAACAATGAGATAAGGAGAATCCTACAGCAGCCTTCATTGTGCTAATTGATGATTATGCTCCTGTGCAAATAGATTTAGAGGATCATATGCCTGTCCATTTAATTCCAAGGGAAAAGCCCCATGTTACAAATGTGCCTTCCGTTAGCTATGCTGCGCACACACTACAAGCGTGGCTTTCACAACTGAAATGCATCTGAAGGCTACATCAACACATTTAGCCCTTCAGTGACAGCAGAAAGGGATAGGAAAAGTAGAAATAAATATATAAACCAGTCACAAAATCACTCCATGACTGGATCGTAATGTATTTAAATGTCTGTAAGTCAGTGGGATTTTGTGAGGTTTCACTTTTTGGACATAAGCAGAAGGCAGTGAAAACTTTGGCTTCTTAAACAACACAAACACCACATCCTGTAATGTTAACATGGGAATTCCACAATTGCTAGTCTTTACATATCACTGTAGGCATTTCTTAAGATCCTGAGGAGTGGTCATGCAAAAGGATAATGTTATGGAGGTAAGCTCATGAGGTTATTTCCTTGCAGTTGATGCACAGTCATAAAACTAACAGCTCTGTTATGTACTCCTATGCACGTTCCCTCTAAGACAAGACTTCTCATGTTTAATGAGACTTATTCCCAGGAAAAAACAAATAAACATCAGGATGGAACTTTAAGACAGCTGGTAAAAAATGAGTGATCATATGCTGCCAAACCCGCCATGATTTAATTTGTGTCAAGGTATTGTTCTGGGAAATATTTAGTAAAATAAATAATAGAAATTGTTTAGAAAAGAAGCTGAGTTGCATTTTACATCTGTGTCCCTATCTCTCTTTCTTCCCGAAATGCACAATTCACACCAGCACAATCCTATGCTGCGCAAGATGTAGCACTAGCTAAGGTGGCTTTCAAGGCAGATCCAACATTCCCGGAAGACCAAACTACCACATCTAGGTATGACAAGGAAAGGAAGAGACACAAGCCTGTCTAGAGACAGGAAGCCCCCTAAGGATTAATCTCAAGCCTTTAGCAACTGTCCTGTTGCAGTTGGGGAAACTCTAACTCTGAAATCACCCCTTTCCCACTAGCTGGATTCTCTCTGTTCCTCAAGGCTCTTTTTCACCTGGACTGCTGTGTAATCACAGACATAATCTTTCAGATCTTTGTTCCCAAGCATAGTGTCACCTGGTAGGTTAGAAGAATATTTCACCCTCTCTTTTTCATGTCACTCAGGCACACATACAAACACACAATTAACATGGAGCCCAAACGGAATAAATCCAGCTCAAGAATCAGCAATTCGGTGTGGTGCTTTCTAAATGTTTTGAGTCAAAACAGTTTGGTATAGCGAGTTAAAGCATCAGGCTAGAAACTGGGAGCCAGCGAGTTCTAATCTTGTCTTAGGCACAGACTCAACTGGGTGACTTTTTTTAAAAAAATCCCATTTATATCCCGCCCTTCTCCGAAGACTCAGGGCAGCTTACAAGGTGTTTTGTAAGCCACTCTCTCTCAGCCCTAGGACAGAGGCAATGGCAAAGCACTTCTGAAAAAAACTTGCAAAGAAAATGGCAGGAACGTAATTCAGGCAGTAACAGAGGAAGCAAAAAAAAAAAAAAGTTTTCAAATACAATTTTTTTCTTGGGCCAGGTGGGCAAAGTGGGAGCTGAAACATGTGGAGCCATCAGGCCGCTTTCCTCTGTTGGAGCTCATATGGTTTAAATTACAGGTGCCAGCCAAGGCAAAAAGAAAAGCGTTCCCCACCCCAGAGTGAGGTGCCCAAGCTCTCTTTCCTTCTCCCAAAACTTTGTGGCACAACCTTGTAAACAAAGTGGCAGGGTGCAGGGATGCAAAATGGTTTGAATCATGGCCCAGGAAAACCAGGCTTGAGCCTGGTGCAGAAAAATATCTTCAGGTTCCTCCTGTTTATGGAAGCTATTTCCCTCCAGAATCCTCATTTTCTTCCAGCTGTGAAGCAAAGCCAGAAAACAATCAAGAATCTGGAAAAGAGAAGAGGTTCTTCTCTCGCTCCCCTCCCCCTTCTTTGCTTCTTAACCTTTCTGCCCCTCCAAACCGGGTCAAACGTCCGCGAACTCGCCTTCCAAAGCGAGCAGGAAGCCAAAGCTGCCCTCTTTTCTTTTCGCAACGCACAAGGGGCGCTTGGGAGGGGCGCCCAGTTTGCTTTTTTTGCTTTGCCTTTTCCCCCCTCTTCCTCTCCCCCCACCCGCCAGCACCCCCCCCCCTTTTTTTTTTTATTGTCCAGAGCTTAACTTCGCCTCGGGGCCGCTGCGGGGCGCTCAAGTTCTATTTTGGCTTCTTTCGCGCGGCTCGGAAGCAGCGCCTCTCT
>JANHFR010389905.1:0-11704 GCA_032468015.1 Mimophis mahfalensis | reverse complement strand
ATAGTCCCCCCCCCCCCCCCCCCCAGGGGATGCGGGGTTGGACCAGATGACCTCCAGGGTCCCGTGCAGATTTTCTAGTCTGCAATATGATGACTTGTTATATTTGGGCTTGCCGGTGGATTCTCTGACCACAAGGCTGGAGGCTGGGCTTCCTTGCCACGTAACGATTGGATAAAAACTAATTTTGTAGCTCCTAAAATAAATCCAAATTCTGACCTTAGACACCCCCCAAATGTTTCTCTCCCCATCGTAACTTCAAACAGTCACGAAACAAACTCTCGTAAGCCACAGATTATCCCTGTCCTCTCCCAAGCTTTTTCTCTGCCTTCTGCTTATTCCCTTTAATCCAATTCCACCCTCTTTCTGGGATATTAAAATAAGTAAATGATATAGTTATTAAATAAAACAATATTAATTTTAATTATTTCTGTCTGCTGCAGGAACATGGGTGACCTTTGGAGGACAGATAACAGACGAGGTAAAGATTTTTTTTCCTGGTTTCAATTTTAGAATTTTTTTCCAAGCATAAAAAACTGAAGCTGGACCACAATAGATTTTTTTTTTAATCTCTTCTGACACCTTTCATCCTCTCCTGCCAAAAATCACAAGTGACAGTTTTGCAGAGGGATGTAAAACTTGAGTGTCACATGAATTCATGTGTGTGAGTTGGACAGACAGCTAAATCTAATAAATATTTAAGTACGGGATGGTTCCACATTTAAAGAAGACCAAAAACTTGCAAATCCAGCCCTGCAGAGCAGGCCAGGTGGAGACAAAATACACACCTGCTTCGACAACATTCAGAGCCAGGAAAATGCTTATTTAATTTTTATTTTTCGTAGTATCGTATTTTTTAAAAAATTGTATTTTCCTTATAGGCTATTTTATATTTTGCAATATGTTTTATTCTATTTTTATAGTTAGTTGCTTAATATTTTATTTTTGTATAGTTTCTAATTTATTTCATTTTTATTGTTTATTTGTGTAGCTTATTTTTGCATGTTCTTTGCAGTTTATTTCAGGCATTATAGTTTGTTTTATTTTGTTTTTATAATTTAGCTTTTTAATATTTTTCTATGTTTTCTAGTTTATTTTATTTGTATGGCTTATCTTTTTTTTACAGATAATCTTTACAGCTTTATTTTTGCATAATTTTATAGGTTATTTGATATTCTATAACTTGTGTTATTCTGTTTTTATAGTTTAGTTTTTTAGTATTTCATTTTTGTATTGTTTTCTAGTTTATACCATGGTTTCTTACAGATTATAGCTTATTTTATTTTTGCATATTTTATAGGTTATTTGATATTCTATAATTTGTTTTATTTTTATAGTTTTTTAATACTTTTTATTTTTGTGTAGTTTGTAGTTTATTTTTAATGGTTTCTTACAGATTTTTTTATAGCTTGTTTTATTTTGGCGTATGTTTTTACCATTTGTACTTTATAGCTTGTTTATATTTTATTTTAATAGCTTGTTTTTTAAATATTTTATAGTTTATTTTATTTTTTAATAGCTTGGTGTTTTTATAGCTTTGCATTTTATTTTATTGTTTTATTTTATATTTTGTTTTGTTTCAAACCTCGCATCCCAAAGGATGGAACCAGCAATCAGCTCCTGGGATCACATCCTTGTCTGTCTTGTAGGTGGCCGAGCAGCTGATGACCCTCGCTTATGACAACGGCATCAATCTTTTCGACACAGCCGAGGTCTACGCCGCAGGGAAGTAAGTATGGCATGCTCCTGGCTTGTCCTTCTCACAACAACCCTGCAAGGTGGGCCAGTGGGAAAGACGTAGAAGAGACGCATTGGATACACAAGTAGTTCTCAACTCACAACAATTATAATATTGCTAAAGCAATGGTTGTAAGTCGAGGATTAATTGTTATGTCTGGTGCTTCTCCTTCACACGTTCCAACTGACCTACCGTGCAGGGGTGTTGTAAGAAGCCCAACCTTGGTCGAATGGACTCTGGGCGGCTTATAAAACTGGAAAAAAAAGAACAACACAAACGTATTTTCACCCATCGAGTCTTTTCCAATTGATAATCCTGCGGTAAATCTGTTCGCTCAAAAGACGCATCTCTGAACGAGTCTGCATTCTCTGCCTAAATTAAGAAGAGGAGGCTACTTTGGGGCAGCCCCTGATGCAGAAATTATGGATCTTAAATCCATAATATTTTAATCCTTCGATCCTCTTTTCTTCTTTTCTTCTTTTAAAAAGAGCGTGTGCCAAAAAATACGACCTGCTTTTCGGAGAGTTCCCCCGCAGTGCCTTTTATGAGTTCCTGTTCATGTCCTGTTTTTTTTCTCTCTCTCTCTCTCTCTATTTCGCAGGGCTGAAGTCGTCCTAGGGAACATTATCAAAAAGAAAGGATGGAGGTAACAGCTTTCCCTGCAACCAAATTCCACTTTTATCCCCACAGAAAAGGCATGAACATTTTTGTCGTCTTTCACGACCTCACGTGGACTAGAACCTTGATAAAAGGAGACTAAATCAAGACTGCAGTAGCTGCTTAGAATTTTAGATGGGCTTTGTGCTGTGGCGGACTTCAATTCTCAGAATTCCTCAACCAGCAGGCATTATGGGAGTTGAAGTCCTCTCAGGCTGGCTGCGAATTGAGGTTGGTTATAGAGGTGGGAGGGCAGCCCTGTAGGGTAGGCTGGTCTCCAATCAAAACAAAGCAAAATTAGAGCACTGAGTGGTGTTTAATCCGTGTTCCTCTCTCTCTTTTTCCCCCTCCTTCCAGACGGTCCAGTTTAGTGATTACAACCAAAATATTCTGGGGAGGGAAGTACGTATTATTTTTATTTCTTATTTTAATTCATTTATCGAAATGTATTCTTGGTGTTGCTCACCCCAGTCACCCCATCATATAACGAGAAAAAAAATATCTTGAATTATTTTCAGAAATCGTGTTTGATCTCGGGTGTGGTTTTTGCAACTTTGGGTAGAGAAGGGAGCCTCTGAGCATATGAAGAGTGCCACGTCCTCCTTCTCTTTTTCCAAAATAAAAAAAAATGAGGATTTGATATTATAAAGGTAGTTCTCGAGTTACGACCGTAATAAAGGCCGCCCAGGATGGTCGTAAGTCACAGTGGTTGCAAAACTGGAGAACATCCTGATTTTATGACACTTTTGTGCTGGTCACTGAATGGAATAAGACGAGTCGTAACTCAAGGACCCCCTGTTTAATGTCTTCATCCTTGTCTTGGTTTCTTTTTTTTCTAGAGCCGAGACCGAACGAGGCCTTTCCAGAAAGCACATTATAGAAGGTAAATAAATGTTGTTTCCTTCCATTCTCCATCTCCAAAATACGGACATACCCCCAACCCCCACACCGAACACTTCTGTTTTATAGATATAGATTATTTCGTTTTATTTTATTTCATCATTTTATTTTACTTGTAATCATTGCATTGCACTGGGGTCTTATTGCGAGGGAGAATAAGGCTTCTCTCCCCCTCCCCAGGTTTAAAGGGGTCCCTAGAACGGCTACAACTGAATTACGTGGACGTGGTGTTTGCCAATCGGCCGGATCCGAACACACCTATGGAAGGTAAGCTATAATTCGGTTTTTTGCTCGAATTTCTACAGAACAC
This sequence comes from Mimophis mahfalensis, assembly GCA_032468015.1. Lineage (NCBI taxonomy): Eukaryota > Metazoa > Chordata > Lepidosauria > Squamata > Mimophis > Mimophis mahfalensis. The sequence continues at coordinate 8,102 of JANHFR010389905.1, read as the reverse complement.
AAGCATCTTAATGACCCCAGTTAAACTTGGCAAGGCCCTTAAAAAATTGTTTTATATATATGGCCATCTGATTCTTGCCTTTTAAGACTTGTTGGGTTTTTTCTCGGCCCTACCGGTAGTCCTCGGCTTATGACAATTTATTTAGCGACCGTTCAAACTGGGCACTGATAAAAGGGATTTCCAACTGGCCCTTGCACCTAGTAGAACCCTCACAGCATCCCACAATCCCACAATCATGATCATTCACTTATTTCTCCCTCGGCACCGTGGGAATATATCTGCTGAACAGACCCTGCATTAGCAACCGGAAGGGCATCCGGCCAGTAAACACTCGGCTCCGTTCAGTTGCCCTGACTCTACCCGGCCAGGGATTATGGGGTGGTTCAAAGAGGAGGATTGGATTTATGTGCTGTCTTATCCATCAAGTGAACAAACAGCAGCCCTGCACCCACCCCTTCCGGATGCTACAACGGTCATAAATACAAGTCGTGATCTTGGGGACTCTGTGACAGTCCTAAGCGCGAGGACTGGTTGAAGTCCCTTTTTATAGCACCGCCGTAACTTGGAACAGTCACTAAACGAAGAGTCTCGATAATGAGACGGGCGGCAGATAAATTTAACAACTGGGTTGTAAGTCAGGGGCTACCTCTAAAGTCCATTAGCCAGCCAGCCAGCCAGCCAGCAGGAGGCAAAGGTTACAAAGAGCAGCCGACGTTTGGATGAACTCGGGTTAGGAGTTCTGCTGGTTTAAGGAGTTGTGTGAATCGTCCCTCCCTCGAGTCTCGCGAGCAGAACAGTCCAACCTGCAATTCCCAGCCCAAGAAACCGGGAATCGTTGGACCTTTAAGTAGACGCGGTCCAACCTCTGGGGCGAGATCCAGCCGTCTCTTCCCGAGGACCAGGGCCCGAATTAGGGGAGGGGGCTGCTTCTCTCCCGCTCCCTGGATGAAAAGCAGGGTTACAGCTCTATAAACTCTGCCTCTCTCCGATGTGTTTTCTATCACCAGGGAACCCATTTAGTTCCAAGTCGCGAACATTCGTCATCGAAGGTACCCGGCCTTGATTAACTGCATCCGAGCGGCATTTTATGAGACAGAAATCCCTAGCTTTTCCTCCCTCCCTCCCTCCCTTTTTCTTTTTTTCTTTCTTTCTTTCATTCTTTTTCCTTTGTTTTTAATTCTTCCCCCTTTTTCGCTTTGGAGACTTTTCATTCTGACTGGCAGAAGCTCCCTTCCCTTGGAGGACGACGCAAAGAATGAAAAAGGAATATCAAAAATATAATAATAAGGATGACCTTTCTGCCCCCTTAGTTAACATCTTGCAAGTAACACGGAAAACCCAAAAAATGCTTTATTCCATTCGGGTTATTGGGGTTCCTCCCTTCCCTCCTCTTTTCCTCATGGTCTCGTTTCACCTTCTCTACCACAACACGCGGCGTCTGACGAAGCAGCCTTTCCTTGCTTAATGTATGCGTCGAGGTGTGGCTCCTACAAGCTCTCCCACCTGATTATAGCCTAGCCAGTTTCTCAAGAAAGCAGGTCCATGCAGGATTATTCGCCCTCTTGACTTCCTGTAGATTCTGCAGTGGGTAGGAGTTGGAGTTGAGGTTCTCGATTCCAACTTCTCCATTCTGCAATTTGACATGAACTCAACCACCACGGAATTGGTCCATCACGGTGCGTAAAATGTGACCGATGGCCTCCTCACCCCACATGGTCCCGTTGGAAGGAGCCGGATCAGAACAAGGACTCTCCTAGAAAAGTAGGAGAACATTTCTCCAACCATTCCTGGTCACCCAACCTTGGAGGACCTTGTTCCTCAGATACCAACTGGAGAACATCCACCGTTTTCACGTTCATTGTCAGGATCCCGTTAATCTAAGAGGGATACCGTGTCCATCATGTTTCTGGATCCTCTTTAAGAGTGTTGAGGGTGATGGTCACAACTTAGGACCTTCTGGAGCCTCTTGTCGCTGGTTGTCCTTCTTGAGCGATCCCTTCAGGAGATCACTCATCAAAGCCCTCCATTGATGTCCCTCTGTGTTGGGTTCTTCTTAGCCTCCCTCGTGTCCATCTGTCGGGTCAGATAAAGGCATCGCCACAAAACGAGCCGTTTCGTAGCCGTCCCAGCTCGATTCTCTCGCGGGAAAGGTCTCCCGTTTCTTCCGATTATTCGAGGTCTCGATTTGCTTGCAAGATGTCGCCCCATCTCCCACCCCCTCCTCCTTTCCTTTCTCCTGTTTGGTGTTGTGGCCTTAATTTCGGTTGGGCGGCCTGCTGGTTTTGTCGCTCTTCAGATAAACTCTTTTCTTGTTGTTGTTGTTGTTTCCCCCCCCAGAGACCGTACGAGCCATGACCCACGTCATCAACCAAGGGATGGCGATGTACTGGGGGACTTCGCGGTGGAGTTCCATGGAGATTATGGTACTGTACCGCCTACACCCACGCGCCCGTCATTCAGTGCTTGCGAATCCGGTTGATGGAAGAAAAAAGCCGTTTTTCTCGCTGAATTCAGTTTTGTCCGGATGTAGGAGCAAGCCGCTTTAGAGACCGGAAGTAGCAAGCATGGAGTCCCGGACAAAACCAGAACTCGGTTGTCTTCCCCCAGGGATTTTTCTTCATCCGCTTTCCACGTTAGAATAGAATAACGCACCTCCTGAAAGGCCGCCTGGGTTGAGCAAAGGCGGGAGTTGGATACCAAGCGAATCAGCACCATGGAGAGCTCTCCGTGGGCCACGTTGGGACAGCCAGGATTGCAGAGAAAATCGAATGGGATTTAAGAGAGTAACAGAGTCAGAAGGAACCTTGTAGGTCATCTAGTCCAACCCCCCACCCAATAGGAGACCCTGCACCATTTCTGACAGATGGCAGTCCAGTTTCTTCTCGAAAGCTGCCGGTGATGAAGCTCCCACAATTTTTGAAGGCATTGAGGGGAAATTGCCCCGAATTCACACCCGTTTCTCCTCCGACAGGCATTTTCTTCACTCGCTTTATCTCGCATCCTGCCCATCACATTTCCACAACGTGTGAATGTTTTGTGCGAGGCCCCTGTTTAAAATCCAGAGAGTCATAGCTAGTCCTCGACTTAGAACAGTGCATTTAGTGGCTGTTCAAAGTTGCAACTGAAAAAAGTGACTTTTGACCCTGACTTAACGACCATTGACCCCGTGGTCATGGGGTCAAAATTCAGGTGCTTGGCAACCGGCTCCTATTTACAGCGGTCCCAGGGCCGCGTGATCCCCTTTGGCGACCTCCTGACGAGCCAAGTCAATGGGGAAGCCGGATTCACCGAACACCCGTGTTGCTCACTTCGCTGCAAGTGATTCACTTAACAACTGCAGCAAAAACGGTTTTTAAAATGCAGCAGAACTCAAGCGCTTCGCTTAGCAACATAAATTTTAGGCTCAGTTGTGGTTGTAAGTCGAGGACTACCTGCATTTGTAGCCCAAGGAAGTGGGGTGTTTGGCTATTAAAAGCAGGAACCGGTTTGTCGTCCCCAGGGGTTCCCCCTAGGGACGGACCCCTTCTCCTCCGTCGTTTGCACGTTCTGAAGTCGATCTCCTTGCAGGAAGCTTATTCCGTGGCCCGGCAGTTCAACCTGATCCCTCCGATCTGTGAGCAGGCCGAGTATCACATGTTCCAACGCGAGAAGGTCGAAGTTCAACTTCCAGAGCTCTTCCACAAGATCGGTGAGCCTATCGCCGCCCCCATCGGTTGCAGGGTGCTATCCTGTCTCGGAACGGAAATTTTTGGCTCCGTTGTGGTCGTATGTCGAGGAGTGCCTGTATTTCGGCAGCCCCTTCCGTTTTGGTGCCTTAACCACGTGGCTTAGTGCAGAAGAAACCGAAACGGCTTAGCAACCTGGCTTGGATTCTGATTCCTTGCAATCCGGGTTTGTCGTTACTGCACCCTGCGACCTCACCGCCTTCTCTCTCCTTCCCAGGCGTGGGAGCCATGACGTGGTCCCCGTTGGCGTGTGGCATCGTTTCGGGGAAGTACGACGGCGGGATCCCCCCTTACTCGCGAGCGTCGCTCAAAGTAAGTGCCCGTCTGCTTCCCCCGCGTTCTCCCGGCTGACGCCCGGGATGCTCCCGCCAATCATGGTTTCTCCCGCCTCCGACCTCCCGTCTAGGGCTACCAGTGGCTGAAGGACAAGATTCTAAGCGAGGAAGGGCGGCGGCAGCAGGCGAAGCTGAAGGAGTTGCAAGCAATCGCCGAGCGGCTGGGCTGCACTTTGCCGCAGCTTGCCATCGGTGAGTGAGGAGTTCACTTGGACGTCCAACTTCGGATATGGTGGCAGGGAGTTCCGAAGGCATCGAGCGATGGTGGACGGGCATTGCGTGTCGCAAGCCTGCAGATTGGTGGAGCCACGTGTTAGAAGTCCCGCTTGGTTCCTTCTTCCTCTCAGGAAGTACAGCTATTCATTTAGTGACCGTTCTGGGTGGCGCGGTGGCCTAGAGGGGGAGCTCTCACCTCACAATCGGGGCTGTGAGTTCGATTGTAGGTAGAGGCAGCTATTTCTCTCTCTGGGCACTATGAGAATATTTCTGCTGAGAACTCTGCATTGGTGACAGGAAGGGCATCCGGCCAGTAAACACTCTTAATAATTGTGCATTTTTCACCAGCGTGGTGTTTACGCAACGAGAGCGTCAGTTCCGTCCTGCTAGGAGCTTCCAACGCAGATCAGTTGATGGAGAATATTGGAGCAATACAGGTGAGAAAAAAAGGATCTTTTCGGGCCGCGGGGTGGAAATTATAAGCATGAATTTCTACACATTGACCCCAAAAGCCACTATGTGTTTCTTGTCACTTTTTTCTAAAGCTAAACCACCAGAAAGCAACATTTTATACTTCTCTCCTTAAGACCTATTTAAATAAGCCTTTATTTAAGTTAAATAAAACTTGTCCCTGTTTAGAAGTAATCCTTCCCATGGGCCTTTTTTTTCTTTTTCTTTTAGATGTTGGACTGATAGATCATCAGTCCTCTTAATATTGCTAATTAAAAATTTAATCTGAGCAGATGGCCAATCCACAGGACGAGGACTCTCAACTCGGCACCGGTGTGAGCTGAGCCAAAAAACTCAGAGAGAGAGAGATGAAATTGAGACAATAGATGATAGGTAGGTAGGTAGGTAGGTAGATAAGGTATAGATAGATGATAGCTATAGATAGAAGATTGATATAGAGAGATAAACAGATATAGAGATAAAGATAGAGATGATAGATAGACGGATACTAATTTAAGGAAGGCTAAAACGCATGCCCGTTTTACAGATCATTGTGTTCCTGAAAAACTCCTGTATAAATTAAATCTCTAAATTAACTCAAAATCGGGGTGTTTCTTTCCCCAAGATGAATGCCAGATCGGAATCCCAGGCGAGATTGCAAGTTTTCTTCTGTAGCATTCTTTAATTTTATCCTTGTCTCCCGACAGGTTCTTCCCAAGCTCTCCTCTTCGATTATCCATGAAATCGATAGCATCCTAGGCAATAAACCTTACAGCAAAAAGGACTACCGCTCTTAATAACCGGGGGGGGGCATTTGGGGGGGCCCCCCGGTTCATCTGGGACTGATCCTCGCGTCTGCCTCTCTCCTCTTCGCTTGCTTTAAGCTTATTCCGAAGAAGCCGAGCGAGCACGACGGTTTTGCATCCGAGAATTTAAAAAACAAAAACCAACACCGTACCCGGAGACGTTCCTTAAGAGAGCACCCCCGTTTCCCAACGTGGAAATCACGTTGTGAGCTCTTTGGGGGGGGCTTTTTAATTTAATTTAATTTTTCCCCCTCTTTTCCCACCCCTCCTCCCTCCGTGAATGCAAGCAACAGTATTCTGGAGAGAGAGAAAAATCACGTGAAAAATCCAAAGTTTCCCCTTTTTTGCAAAGGGAAAAAGCAAATTTTGGACCCTGTTTTTTTCCCCCCATTTCCCAAAAAATATAATAATAACTCGTAGGCATAAGTGTCAGTGTTTTTAAACATTAATCTGGACCTCCCCTCCCTCCTCCCCATTCAGCCCAATTCCCTCTGATAAGAGCTGGCACTATTTTTATATAAAAAGCAGGCATGGACCGAGCTTGAGATTATTATTAGAAACTGCTTTCGGGGAACAAATGCATGCATCCTTCCCAAACCATCGCTCCGTCCTTAACGTGGTTTTTAAGTTTGAAAAAAGAAAGGGGTTTTTTTGGTTGTTTTTGAGATGAAGTGGAAAAAGAATTAAGAATCTTCTGGGTCGTTCCTGGACAAAGGGGAGCCAGTATTTTTTCGGATATGGTGCGCATTACGATAGAAATGGCTCTGTCTGCCCCCAAAGTTTTTGGCCTGGGTTATTTTCCCAGAAATACGATCTTTATTTCAGATTATTTCAAGGTGGCATTCAGGCCAAGTCGAGCCACGTTCCCGGGCACCCCAAAATCGGTGGGGTTGTATTCCCCCAGCTCCTGCTTTTGGGAATCGGTTCGACAAAACTCTCCTGGCGTTTTGAGAACCGGGACCATGGCTTTGCTGGAATTTGCACGGCCGCGGCACCTAAAATGCCCCTTGCACTGGGGGAGGGGGGGGGCAGTCTGGGGAGGGGTGCACCCCACACTGCCCGCCCCTCCCAGAAAGCGTGCAGAGAGGAGCAGCGAGGACGATTCGGAGACCGGAGGCCGAAACCCGTGAAGCTTCAGGGGAGGGTGCAGGTCTCCCGGGGGCGTTAGCAGCTGCTGTGCTCCTTGTGCCTTAGCAAAATGCAGAATTTTTAAATCTGAAATTTGGGGGCAAAGAGTCGTATCCTGTTTAAAAGGCCTGACTGAAAATGTCCGTGTGTTGTCTTCTTTCTCTTCCCTCCCACGCCCCAAAAATTCTTCCTTCTTCAATGAGTTTGGATCAAACTACATATCTATCCTTAAATGAAAGATTTGGGGTTAAAACAGCTTTTAAAATGACATTCTTTTCAAAGAGGCTTCCTAAAACATATATATATATATGTATTTGCTAGAGGGACAGAATCGAGACCACGTGAAGTGTTAATAGCACTTTGTGAGGCCTTGGTGAGGCCACACCTGGAATATTTGCATCCAGTTTTGCTCACCATGATGAGAAAAAGATGTTGAGGACTCTAGAAAGAGTGCAGAGAAGAGCAACCAGGCTAAAACCTACGAAGAACGGCTGCAGGGATTGGGTTTGTCTAATCTGATGAAAAGAAGGACTGTGAGTGACTTGATAGAATCTTTCAATGTTTGAGGGGCTGCCCCGAAGAAGACGACGGGGTCAAGCGATTCTCCAAAGCGCCCGAAGGCCGGACAAGAAGCAACGGATGGAAACTAACCAAGGACAGAAGCAACCTGGACCCAAGGAGGAATTTCCTGGCTGTGAGAAGAGTTAACCAGTGGGACAGCTTGCCACCGGAAGTTGCAGATGTTTAAGAAAAGATTGGACAGCCTCCTGTCTGAAACACTATAGGGTTTCCTGCTTGAGCAGGGGGCTGGACTAGAAGACCTCCAAGGTCCCTTTGTTTCGGTTACCCTGTTTTTGATTTTTTTAAAATCCCAATTAATCAACGGAACGGCTTGGTTCGCCTTCAGGAGTTGCGGGCACTCAGTTATTAGAGGCCTTCCAAGAAGAGATTTCCCCCCCCCTTTTTTTTTGAGTTGGCCATGAAGGCTTCCAGGTTTTGTGTGTCACCTTCGTGTAAATAAAAATCCATTTTTTCCCCCGTTCTTTCCCCCAAATCTGTTAAGTCCCCCAAACGACAAACCACGGGTCTCTCTAATAAACACGACATATACGATTGTAATTATTCCCAAGCTTAATTGTGTAACCTTCTGGGCGTCTCCATCCTGCTTGTTAAAAGATCTGGATTGTTAAAAAGACAAAACAAACTGTATTTACGGAATGAACGAACAACTAGCTAAATAAAATCAGGCCTTATTTGAGCTATGGCGTTCTGGCAGAGTTGTCTTTTGGGGTGTTTTTGTGTCCTTTGGGGGGCGGGGTTCTTGAGAGGGGGAGTTAAGGAACAGCTTGGATGAGGCACCACTAGGAAATCCTATGGGAAGGAAGCCTGGAAGGAAACAAATGGGAAATGAACTCCCTATTGTGGTTAGGGGGTGAGAGGGA
>JANHFR010389103.1:0-11707 GCA_032468015.1 Mimophis mahfalensis | reverse complement strand
CAGCCCGGCAGCGGGGGGAGGCATAATGGAAGCCTAGCCGCAGGTAATAGTGATCTGACCATGACAGGGGGGAAATAATTGGAGCACTTTTTTAACTTAGAACCATGGCTACTGAACTTCATTCTCTCTGGAAACTTCTCCTACTATATCACAACTGCATAAGAATGTCCCCCCTCATACATTTATTTTAGAGGGTGTCCATTTCCTCACTTTTGCCCCTAGCTATCACAAGTTGGAGAAAACCCCAGTCTTCTTATCCCATGTGGGGATCTTCCTTAAGAAACTACTGCTCCAATAAAACTTGCAAAACAGTCTTCAAAAAGCCTCAAAGACCTGCATATTCCATTTGGGGGTAATTATGATGGTAAGGGCAACAACAAATTAATATTCAGTCAAGTGATAATCAGGGTAACTTTTTCAAAACTAAGGAAGTAACAGGTTCTCTTTAACCAGACTAAGCCAATTAGCAGACCGCAACATTTGGGATGAGCTGAAAATTCTGAATAATTGCCTATAAAACATTTAATACCTATCTAATCTCAAATTTATCAAGAAACGAATGACATAGCCATATTTTCAATATTCTCTGGAAAGGTGCAGTCGGCTTATCAAATAAATGTCAATGAATACAAAATAGAGAGGTATGCTTTTTCCTATCTTTCATCTAACCAAGCCAAAGTACTTTCTGCTAAAGGAAATAATTTGTCCCTGTGTGCTTTCATTGAACTGGTATCTCTAGGATCCCTCAAACTAGTCCCATGTTTGGGTACTTTATTAAAAAACGAAAACACTAGAGAAATAAATGTTTTAATTTAATATTTAAAAAAGTTTCTTCTTAACCTGGTCCAGAAACTGTCCTCCAGCAGAACAGAAATATTAATTGCATCAAACATATCACTTTAACTGAGAAAAGGAAAGCTCAAGACTTACGGATGAAATGCCATAAAGGAAAAGCAACACAAATAAGATAGAATGGCTGCTTAGGTAAAAACATGTAGCTTTCAGAAAAAATGTCAGTGCCAAGGTTGGAATTAAGATGTACACGGCGTACAGCAAACCCCAGGAGAGCCTATGAAGAAAAAAAAAATTGTTAGCCTTCTTGATAACATCTATCTGATTTTTCTCCACCTACCCTAAATTATTTCTCCAATTTAGCTCAATATTATGGTCCTAACCGGGAGAAAAACATTGATTGCAGGAAAGGCTTCTCTTGTTCAGTGAGGCTCTTATCATTAAATGCCACTTGGCAGTCATGTCTTGTTAAGAACAGGAACCCAATATGGAGAAGAGTGGAGGCCTCTGATAGCCCCTTGACCCCTTGTCTACACCAATTCAAGGAACGACAGAAAAATAAAATTATTATTATTTTCTTTAAATGTGTTGGCTGTCTAACACCAAGGAGTCAAGGATGACTCTTCAAAATGAAGATAAAGCAGATGTTTCCCTCAACTCTTCTCAGATTGCTGAGTCTTTGGTAAAACAAATGCAGATGTAATCAAAGAATATCTACATAAGGTAATACGCTTTGTGGTCTGTTCCTTTTGCTATTCAGAGTGAGGACTTACTGGCTCTTCTTTTGTCAACTAAAGATATCTAGAAAACATGGCTATCAATTTTTTGGCATCTCTTCTGTTTAGACCAGGGGTAGGGAACCTGTGGCTCGGGAGCCAGATGCGGCTCTTTTGAGGGCTGCATCTGGCTCGCGGGTGGACGGGTGGGCCGAGAAAGCACCACCGCCACCACTACAAAAGCACTGCCGCCGCCACTACAAAAGCTGCTGCCGCTGCCGCTGTAAAAGCACCATATTGTATGGCTCTCGCGGATTTACATTTTAAAATATGGCTCTCTTCATGGCTCTCTGGGAGAAAAAGGTTCCCGACCCCTGGTTTAGACAGAGGAGTGACATCTTGGGCTGATTAAGGAAGTTGCTGTAAGGCTCCTTGTTCTCTATGGAATTACTTCTGTGTTACTTTTAGCTCAAATCTCTTTCTATTTTTATGCCCTTTCCGTTTTTCTCCATAGCTAATTCTCATTTAAGAGATCAGAGCTGTGGAGTAAAATCTATTTAAAATGCTATTGGGCTTGAGTTCTGATCCTGCCAAAATTGATCCAAGTGACCTAGAGCATGGTAAATCCTAGCTGGCTAGAAGCAGTTTTCTAAAATGAGCAGAGGATCCAGTTTTGGAGTAGACACTAGTGACATTATGTCCCTTCCAGCCCCATCCCTAAAAACATACTAGCAAAGGTTGTTAAATACACCCCAAAGACATTGGCTCCAAGATGCGGATATTGGGTATTTAAACTGGAGGGTAGTAGTCCATGGAAAGTAAGATGCTTTAAGGTGCATCTGCCCACAGTAGAATTGTTTGAGTTTTTAAGAACACATAAAGAAATTTGCAACAGTATAAAGAAATGTTCGAGGGCATTAAAAAAAGGGAACTGCTGCACTTGAGAGCCTACTTAGTGGATGCAGAGATATCTTTGAGCAATTAAAAGTGGTAGAAGCAGAATCAGAAGCAACAGGGAATGTTAGCAGACTCTTGGGTAGAGTTAGTTGTATAAAATACAAAAAAGAATGGGTGAGTCAACGGAGAGAATTTTAAAAAGAAATGTTCACTTAGAAGAGGAGATAACTTCATTAGATCCAATGAGCCACAGCTATGGGAGGACCCAATTCATAATAAATTCATAAGTTGAAGTTACTCTCTCAGAAACCTGCAATACCTTCTCCTTTGACCAATATTGGAGATCCTTATTCTAAGTAAGGTTAAAGTCCTAACCATGATCTTTCCCAGTGGGTGCCCCATTAGGGTGAATGTCTTGCCTGAGATAATGGTGCCCCCAACTTATTGATCTTCAAGAAGGCTCTACTGTGTTTTTTCTTAAATATATGAGTGTTAACAGTGGTAGATTTGATTTATAAATAGGTTTTATTATTTAAGATGGCTTTATGTTTAAAGATTTGAAATTTTTTCTTTTGTGAAAAAATAAGGAATTTGAGGCATAAAATGGGTAGAATACAGTCATTTCAGTAAATAAATAACACTGTTTAGAATAAAAACTAGAAACAGACACACTATATAGTATGTGTGATTGCTGTGCCTTTCAAAGTTGGGTAATTTCAAGTTTCAAGTTTATTGGGACTTATATGCTGCCCTACTCCTGAAGGATTCAGGGCGGCTCACAACAATTAAAAAAACAGAAAATACAAAATTTAAAAGAGAATTAAACTGCCAATTCCATAAACCCCAATAGACAATAAAAACCAATTACACAACAATAAAAACTTAAAATCCAATTAAAAAATTAAATCCCAAAAAATCAATCCAGGCCAGCCTGTTGGAATAGCCAGGTCTTTAGGTCACAACAGAAGGACCGGAGGTCAGGGGCCGTCTGGAGCTCAAGGGGTAACTCGTTCCAGAGGGTTGGTGCACTCACAGAGAAGGCCCTCCCGCTGGGGGTTGCCAGCCAACACTGTCTGGCTGACAGCACCCTGAGGAGACCCACCCTGTGAGCGCGTACAGGGAGATGGGAGGTTGTAGCCGGCAGTAAGTGGTCCCACAAGTACCCTGGGCCTAAACCATGTAGGGCTTTATAGGTCGTAACCAGCACCTTGAAGCGCACGCAGAAGGCAACTGGCAGCCAATGCAGCTCACGCAGGAGGGGTGTAACATGGGAGTATTGAGATACTCCCATCACTACTTGCACCGCCGCATTTTGCACTAGTTGAAGTTTCCTCATGCTCCTCACGGGCAGCCCCATGTAGAGAGCATTGCAGTAGTCAAGGCGAGAGGTGATGAGAGCATGAGTGACCATGGATAGTGCATCTCGGTCCAGGAGGGGGCCCAACTGGCGCCTGAGACGAACCCATGCAAACCCATGTACCAAAGTATTTTGTAAAATTGCAAATGTGAGAATATTTAGTTATATTTAATTAAGTTGCAGAATGGCTGGCCAGAACAGCCATTTATATAAAGAGGGAACAAGGACCTGAGTGGTGATGCCATCAGTCACATAAGAGTTTAGTGGTCCAAAGGAAATAGAACCAAACATGGAGGTACTATTTCCAGCACCAGCTCCAGAGTCAGAGCTTCATTAATTTCTGTCCTGAGCTTTGTAGGTGGCATGGATTCATCCTCTTTCTTTCTTGTAAGAACCGGCTGGATCCAGGTAAGAAAAAGAGACTACAGCCAATTTCATAGCTTACCAGAATGCTGCATCGCGTAGTCCCATTGTCTTCATCACCTCCTTTAATTTCCGTTTCTCTCTTGAAAGCATTTGTGCCAAGAAATACATAAATGGAGCAAAACACAGTGATAAGATCCAAATGAACACACCCTCTGCTAATTCAGATCCTTCTGTAATAGAAGGTGATTTCATACGGATGCCATTAATAGAAGTCATTTCTTCCCAAACAGAGTGATTGGTGAGCCTCTAAAAGAAAAGACAAAAACATTTTTGAAATTACTTAATCTATAGGTGATTTAGCTTCCACCTGGACAATTACATTATAAAGAAAAAAAAACAATCGAATTATTTAAGAGAGAGAGAGAGAGAGTGTGTAAAAAATTGTTGACCTGATACAGGAAACTAACAATGTTCTAATACTGGAATCAAGAAAAGGGCATACTTAGGAAAAGCAAAGCATGATTAAATTAGAATGATTCGAATAAGCTCTATTCTACAGCCCAGGGAAATCCAGAGGCAATCAGTAGGATAAACAGCAGCCTGATTTATTCAAATATATAAAACTGCAAATAAAATTAAAGGAACAAAGAAGTAATTCAAACAGAACTGAGAAACTGTCACTGCCACTGCCGCAGGTAAAAGTAAGGCTTATCCACTTACTTCAATAAGTGCGCTGTCGATGCTAGATTGCAGTGAGACAAAACCTTGAGTCCAATACCTTGGATTTTCACAATAAACTGAGGAAAAGTTGTAACATGCATCTACAAAAAAGAAGAGAAACAGACTTTTACGATATTGTATGTTCAATCTTATAAATTAACAATCCCTATTAACTGGGGAAAAGTTGGGATTTCATTGGACCAGACGACCTCCAGGAAAATGATTCAGTGCCTTGAACCAAACAGGCCATCAGAAAAGTTTGAGAAGCACCGAGTTCCCCTTTCTTCTGAAAGCAAAGAGAAGGAAGAAATTTACTTTGTTTTTTACCAACTTCACTGACTTCCTGTTAACTAATTAACAATTATCATAACCTTTGCATATGTATGTTGCAAATGGAAAAGACAGTTTGGAAGTCACACACACACACGCACATAAGAGAGAAACTGTCTGGCATAAAATATCATTCCCTTCCTGACCATCTGGCTTGTCAGTAAAATGTATCAAAGTACAGTTCCATCTGCCAGCTGCCAACGGACTCTTCCCTATATAAGGAAGCCATCCACGTTGCTCATTGCTGAGTGTTAAGTGGAGTGTTGATTTGAGTGCTGAATGAGAAATAGCTTTGCATAATATTGTTAATAAATTATTCCTGACTGACATCATTTGTGTGCTGCTTCATCACTGGCATGTTATCATTGAAATAACCTCTAACACTTCCTCAGGCACTTGAAGTACTGGAGCCAACTAAATTATCTTACCCAAGAATAGGGCAATATAACTTGCTGACGTCTTAAACAATACTCAGTGTAGTACATTCTCCTATCTAAAGTCAAGAAGAAAATGGGAGCTGGTTCCAATTCTTATCTCCATCTAACTATTTCTTGATTTGAAGACTCTAATTTAAGTGCTATCATTACTGAACTGGGTCAGACCTGCTACATAACCATATTTTCTTGGAAAACATGGAGGACAAACCTGAAAAAGCCAATCTGAAAGAGGTCCATAAGTATAAAGAAAATATTTTTTCTGTTTGTATCTTGGCTTTACAAAGGAAAATTCAAGAGTGAACCAAGAAAAAAATTAAATCAAATTAAGGAATAAATTTCTGAAATGGAACCATCCTTTATAATAAAGGTTATATGGTCTACTGTAAATATATTACATAACGGTTTAACTTATTGGTACCACATTCAATTTACTTTTATATTTTTCCTGACATATACAACTCCCACATTCATTTAACAAGGTGGACAGAAGTTTGTTCTTAGCCATTTTTACTTCCTTTGACAAATATTCATTCCTTATCACAGACATCAAACTAGCCCCTGCCTTCCAATCAGCATTTGCACATTATTATCATTATCATTTCAATTAATAAGCCAACTAACCACAAAGCAACTCAATGTGACATGCAAAAATAGATAGAACCAAACAGAGACCAATAATAATAATAAAGAACAATGCACCACACTGAGGAAACATAAAAAGTATTAAAATACCACATATTTGATGTAAGTTTTATAAGCAACCCAATCTCAGATCTTGCTGATAGAGTCATTAGTAGCTTTATTAACAGATCCTCTCCATTTGTTTTTTCATCTTTAGTAAACATTCTACAAAGCGCACGAATTCATTTACTTGCTTTGTTTCTTGCTATTTATTTACAACTTGCCAATTTCATTTCCTTTTCCATGTGAACCACAAGGTTAATGTATCAAACCATGAGGAACCTGAGGTTTGATACATTAATTTCAGATCCATGCTCTTTATTGCTATTATGCAATCTGTCTAACATTCAGTGCAAACAATTCAAGTTCTCAGTCAATAACGTAGCATTCCCTTCGTACATTCAAATATCCATCCAATATGCTTCTAATGCCACAGCAAGCATTCCTTGCAGCCTAATTCTAATCATTCCATTGGATGCTCTTTCTTTTGTCCTCTTAATTTTCAAAATACTTTTTTTATTTTGTCAAATCGTTCTCCATTTTCCCTGCCTATTATAATCATAACTATGTCCTGTTTTCTTTGTCTATATTCTTTGTGTCATGAGCTGGATTTCATCGCAGTCCGTTTCTGGTTTTCTCATCAACCTTACAGACTGTAAAAGACATTCCCCCTTACATCCTGGTTTTTGACATGTCACAGACTTTGGAATGTGCTCATGCGCACAAAGACTTATACTCCCACAGTTTTCACTCTCCATGTTGTTTTCTTAAGATGTAAACGTATATACTAGCTGCTCCGTACTTAGTAAAGTTTTTGTTATTTTTAAGCTATGCATTTGTTTCTTTATTGGTCTCAGGAAGGCAGATGATACCTCCCTCTAAATTCTAATCCTGTCACTTTGCAATATTTGTTTCTTCTCTTTACAGATTACACAGTATCTCTCCCTCATCCTCAGTTCTGTAGTATTCTCTTACCACTTTGTTTCTGAGGAAATTTGTTGTCTGCTTTCCTGCAGAGGAGGTTGTAAATCTAAGTAAGCCTGCCTCTTGTATGTATTTTTTAAATTCACAGGTTCCTTCACAGTGTCATTCCACTAAATACTCTTTAAAACTCCCAGTTAGCATAATTCCAAACATAGCTCTAGTACTTTGTAACATAATTCTCCTTATTGTGTTCCAAGTAGCTGCTATTTGTCTTGATTTATTTCTCTTTTTGCACCACTTCCTCTTCTTTCTGTTGGACAATGAATCCTAACCCTAACCCTAACCCTGAAACTTAATCAAACAGGACTTTCAGTTCTCTCCTGCAGTTATTCTCCTTTTCCTTTTTTCCCTTTCTTTAGTGTTTCTTCCCCTGCCAAAGAACCATGGATACCCATATGCTCCAAAACCATGAAGCTTTTCCACAGAAGCCAATCCCCTAGATTTGTTTAGGGTTTCATATACAAGATACGAGAGCCTCGGTGGTACAGCATGTTAAGCACTTAATAACTGCCAGATGCCTGTAATTAAGGCAAGTTCGAATCTCACCAGGCTCAAGGTTGACTCAGCCTTCTATCCTTCAGAGGTAGGTAAATTGAGGACCTAAGATTATTGAGGGCAATAAGCTGACTTTGTAAAAATGCTGCTAATAAGCAAGCATATACAAAGAATGAAGGCTATTGCTAAGCACATTAAATTGTGCTTCTAAAGATTGTAAGCCGCCCTGAGTCTCTGGAGAAGGGTGGCATATAAATTGGGGGTGTGTGTGTGATATAAATCAGCTCAGATCAAACAAACTGATACCTATTTAACAATACCAACAGCTAGCCAATGGGATACACTTTAAACACACAATCAAATTTCTTCAGATACAATGGACCCTTAGTTTGCTGGCTTGCTATGATCTTGATCATTGCTTTTCCAATATAACAGAATCATCTCAGAAATAAGAGCATGATTTGTTTCTCACTCATTCTCATACACAAGGAATTAGGAGAAAACAGGATTTTGTTCTGTCCCATGCTGGTCTTCTGAGGGTTGATGCCCTGAACTTGTAACATAAATTGCATTGTTACACCTCCAATAAATAACCCTAAAAATAGTGTCACTTAAAATCAGCACATATGTCTATGTGTATCCCTGTAAACAAAAATTATACTGTCATTCTAAAAATGAAATGTAAACCAACTGCACACACACACACACACACACACACACATACTATATGTATATATGCAAATATATAATAGCGTAAGAACATATGATGCTACATTTGCATCTGACTTACATGTAAAACATGGGTTTTTCAATTTAAGCAACTTTTAAGATATGTGGAATTCAACTCCCAGAATTGCCCAACCACTTATGCTGAGCAGAATTTTGGGAGTTGAAGTCCTCACAGCATAAAGTTGCCAATCTAGAACGAAACACAACCATCTTGAATTACCTATAACAGCAAGATCTTTGTGTGGTATAACTGTTCTGTAGGGAGGAAATCGGAGTCGATAGGAACTTTCATCTTGGAATACAACTCCAATAACATCTAAGTAGATGTCCTGCGCTGATGCCACGGCCTTCTCATCTTCCATGGCCTTCTCATCTTCCATGGCCTTCTCATCTTCCATCACTTTTGTCTCAATACCTTTAGCACAGAAATCATGTCAGTAAGTGAAATCCTACATAGGACAGGGAAAGAGAAATGTCTTCGCATGCTGATGTTTTATTAGCTGTATCGGTTAACCATTTCAAGGGTTATTATACAAAATTTGGCCAAAAGAGTACTTAAAAAACTAGGTTGATATTTAATCTTGTAGGCTGAACTCTGTTATCACCTAAGTCCAATAAAAGGAGATAGGCAGGCAGAAATGCATAATTGAAGGGTCCCCCCAAAGCTTTTCATTCATCCCTTTGATACATGTCTTGATCTCAAACATATCTCCATGCACAACATATTGGCTGGGTTCACCCATCATACTAATCTACACCCCACCCCGCCAAAAAATGGTTTAATTTTTGCTTCTCATATAAGAAAAATAGTGCTATAGCCATCAGAAAACAGGTTTTATTGTCAGATTATACAACATCAGTTGATCAAAATATATAAAGAACATCACAAAGAAACCACAGGTAGCATGATATATGAACCCAGTCATAATTCATATGGTATTTATTTATTTTTATTCTGCCTTTATTATTTTTATAAGTTACTCAAGGCAGCAAACATAGCTAATATTCCTTCCTCCTCCTATTTTCCTCGCAACAATAATCTGTGAGGTTTGCTGGATTGAGAAAAAGGGTGACTGGCCCAGAATCACTCAGACACTTTCATGCCTAAAGCAGGACTAGAACTCAAGTCTCCTGGTTTTTAGCCTGGTGCTTTAACCATTAGACTTAACTGGCTTGCTCACTTTCTCTAAATTGAGGTACGTAGTACTTCAACAGCATTGGAGAATACCTGCAATCATTTTTCTGTAGTCACCAAACTCAATCAAAATGAGCCCATTTGAAATTAGCATCTATTGAAGTCTTTGAAAACATTTAAACAGATACGTTATACCTTTTAGAGGAGAGAGTGTTTCTATTTTCTTCATTATTTCTCTTGACATCTTAGTATTTGGAGCATACAAAAGTTTAACTCCAGTAATATTAAATGAAGGTTTTCCGAGGAGAGCATGAGGTATTTCAGAACCCTCCTCATATAATATCCCAATTGTTGTTAATACTATTACACCGAAGAGAACCAGGGAAGAAAACCATTCCTGGAAATATGAAATAACTCAAAGTTATTAACGCCCATTACAGTATTTTGGAATGATCACAGCTAGGCAATTCTATTTTGAACCATAGGTATGTAATTTGGGATCTACAAAATGAGTAGCAAAAGAGAATCTAGGAGGGTGGACCTTGAAATGTTGTATACATGTGCATTCTCACATCGTGCATTTATGCACCTGTGCCTATTGGCATCACACCACACAGAAGCACATACGAAATACGCATTGGGAGAAGTTGTAATGACAATGAGGAAGTTGCTGCTTGGCACTTGCCTGGAAACTGTGCATTCTCATCCTCCATTTCAGAATTATATTTTTCCACAAGAGCGCCGCAGTCTGTTGACACAAACTTCTTTTTTGCACGTACTCTGTCTGCATGGTAAAGCTTGCTTGAAATAAAAAAGAAACCCACTAAGAAATCTTAACATCAAGCAATCTGTAGCAGGAGGCACAGGTTAAACATTACAATCCCCCTCCTTTCCTGGCTTATGGGGTCATGTTCTGTCATCTATTTATTTCCTAAACAGATTGATACAGGTGAAAGCCATGCAGGGTTTTGACTTAGAATTATTTGACCAAGAATATTTGAGCATGCCACTTTTTCCTTAGCTAAATACAATAAAATAGAGGGACCAAAAACATGAAACCATCAAATCTCTGTATAGAATTCCCCTCTACTGCAAAGCACTTAGAAGCATTTCCAGGTGTCCAGATAGAGGCCCATATTAGCATCCAACAATGCAGAAAGCAATTTATCCATAATCTTTAGAAAGCCATTTATCCATAATCTTTAGACTGCCAATGGAAAAAAAACCCCACAATATTCTTAAAAACTTCACTAAGTATCTTTCTTTTAAAAGAAGCAGGATCCACTTCAACAAGATAAATCCAGGTAAGGCATATGTAGATTGAGTCAAACTATAGTATAGTAGCTTTCAATGAGTTAAATTGCATAATGCCTGAAATCTAAACAGTATTTTGCATAACTGGATTATTGTTTTAATGCAGTCAGGAGAAAGTAGCAAAGAAATTCTTACCTTAAACAATTTGAAGGAGAAATGGAGGAAAGGAATTAAAGATACCTACAGAATCAAGCCAATGTCCATCTGGAATGTGATTTGTTTGGTGGGAAAAAAAAAGACTAGAACAGCTTGCTATTTTTTTTATGTCTTCATTCCTTCAATTCATTAACCCAGCAAAAAAGCCACAGTCTTTCACAATATTTTGTTGTTCTTATTTTCCCTCCTCCCATTTTCCCTCTCCCAATCAGCTGAACAGATTTCTTTGTTTTGAAGGTTTAGTCAGTGTTCACACAGCTGTATCTCGGAAAAAGAACTTAAGCTATATTCCAGAGTTGGAGAAAGTCAAAGAACTTATTAACATTTATATTTTTTTCTGCACCTCGCTGAAAAATATGCATTTTTAAGACACAAATCTGGAAATGTGATTAAGGTGTGTAGATATCATTGTCTTTGGAGTTCAGCCCTCGCATTAAGTGGATCAGTGATTCTTAAACTTGGCAACTTTAAGATTTGTGGACTTTAACGCCCAGAACTGAAGCCCCACTATTAGGTAGAGCAGTGTCTCTCAACCTTGGCGGTTTGAAGATGTGTGGACTTCAACTCCCAGAATTCCCCAGCCAGCAATGCTGTGGCT
>JANHFR010389000.1:0-11708 GCA_032468015.1 Mimophis mahfalensis | reverse complement strand
TAAGGGTGATGGTGTGGGATGGAGACTCACTCCATATTCCAGAGCAGGAGGCAACTGGGTGGGAATAAGGGATGTGATTTGGCCACGCCCACCCAGTCATACCGGTTATTAAATTATTAGCTCCCAGTATTTTCTTTTCTGTGGGAAACGGGTCCAAATGGCTCTTTGAGTGTTTACGTTTGCAGACCCCTGGTCTAGAATATGGCTGAGAAAGGCCCTTCCCTGCGGGCTCACCAGCCGGCATTTCTTAGCAGACAGGACTTGGAGAAGGCCAACCCTGTGAGATCTCACTGGTCATGAGGAGGTACACAGCAGAAGGCGGTCTCACAAATAGCCTGGTCCTGAGCCATGTAGGGCTTTATAGGTAATAACCAGCACCTTGAATTGCACCCGGAGACCAATAGGGAGCCAGTGCAGCTCGCGGAGAATTGATGTAACATGGGTGTATCTTGGAACACCAAGTTGGATCTCTCTTTGATAAGTTTCCATTGGTTACTCCTTGTCCTGCCTTCTGGTGCTCTGGAGAGTAGGTTGACCTCTTCTTCGATGTGGCACCTCTCAAAGATTGGAAGATTGCTATCATATCCCCCTTAGTCCTTCTCTTCATTAGACTAAACCTACCCAATTCCTGCTACTGTTCTTCATATGTTTTAGCCTCCCATCCCCTAATCATCTTTATTGCTCTTATTCCTGTGCTCTTTTTAAAGCCTCAACATCTTTTTGTGTATTGTGGTAACCAAAACTGGACACACTATTCCAAGTGTGAACTTAACCAAAGCAGTATAAAGCAGTACTTACACCATGTGACTTGGATAACTATCCTTCTGCAGCAGGGGACTGCAATTCAATGAAATAATTAATCATACAGTGAAATCTCCATTTAGTGGAACTTGATGTAGCAGCCTGCAAGTAACAGCCTGTATTTGTGAGCAGTTGGCACTATACATACGTAAAGAAGTCATTTCTGTAACAGAATTAAGGAAAGAATGTAAATTGCAGAATTTGTGCCATTTGTGTGACAATGCCATCACATTAATGGCAAATTCCTGCAGTTATTTGCTCTCCAATCTGATGCGCATTTGTGCCGAACGTCTGCTCCCTTCCCTATTAGTTATTACAATGTGTAGCAGTAGTAGTAGTAATAACACCATTAGTGGAACCAGTATGTTTTTAAATAAATGAAATGGATGTATTTAAATAATTTTTAAGGCCATTCACCTCAACCCAGTGACTTTGGAGGCTAATGATGCATTAAGCAAAATAAAATGACCGTAATGCAATATAGTACAATGTGACGAAGTCTCTAAACGCACATGATGAGGAAGGGGAAGAAAGGAAGAAAAACGGATTTTAGTTTAGAAGAAGCAAAATGTGTAGAATGGTGGTTTGCATCCTGTGTCCAAAGTCCAAACATAACTTCATTAAGGATTTTTTTAAAAATAAATTTCTAAGACCACCCAACTCCTTAATAGGTGTCGGTGGTGTATAATAAAACCAGCAGTAAAAACAATGCAAATAAAACCCCCACAAATGTCCAGTAGAAGCAAAGCATCCAATCTTGAAATTATTGTACGTAGGAACCAACAGCAAAAACAGGCCCAGATTCGGATGCTGGTTAGAGGCCTGATGGATCTTGGGGATAAAACTGTCCCATAAGGCAGGCATCGTGAGGCCTTCTTCCTCTTCAAATCCCATTATCTCATGGAAGAGACTTGGAGCATTCTTGTTCTGCCAAATTGGCGAGGCCGGCAGAAGTAACATTAGACAGATGGTCCCATAGATAACCAGGTCCTCTGCCAATAGGATTCCTCCAGACAACCCCAACTTTCTGGGACTATAGGTAGTGCTAAATGTGATTTAATGGTCATCATTGAATTACATGTTTAGTGTGCTTTAAAATGGCTGCTTGGGTGCCATACCACACTAGCCCCAACTCGGGGACTGTTAGGCTTTTTTGTTAATTGATTTCAAAAATGTAAGGTTAAAGTGACTCAACAAGGCTGCCTAGAGGAGTCACACCACACTCACTTAGCTGGTGACAGGCTGTCTGTTACCACCCAGAGTTTCCCACCAGAACGTAGCTAAGCAGGGGTGGGTTTCAGCTGGTTTGGCCTGGTTGGGATGAACCGGTTGTTAGAATTTTGTGCCGTTCGGAAAACCGGCAAAATGCTCTCCTGGATGACCCTGCCCCTTTCCCCCCTTCTGGAAGAAGCTGAGCCCATCCCCTGCTCCTTTTGGCGTCACAGCTTCTCTGCACACAATGGGGAGAAATGGGATGGAGCTAGAAGCCAGGTAAGATGCGCGTCTCCCTTCACCCCCACGGCCCAACTCCACCTTCCACCACCAAAGCCCTACCATGCCCCACTCCACCTCTTACTGTCCTACCCGGCTTCCAGCTCCATCGCGTTTCTCCCCATTGTGTGCAGAGGAACAAGTTGCACCATAAAAAAACCAACCTCGTTGAGTTGAATCTTATCGAACTTGTGAGGAGTGGATTTTTTTACTGTACAACTTACTCCTCAGCACCCAAAGGGGAGAAATGCAATGCAGTTGGAAGCCAGGTAAGACAGCAAGAGGTGGAGTGGGGCGGGGTGGGGCATGGCAGGGCTTTGGGAGTGGCGAAAATGCCCCCCTCCAGCCTCCCAGAGGCTGGAAGAAGCCCCATGTTGAGCCTTTCGTGGCTGCCGGGAGGCTCAGTTTTCAGCTCCCCGCCTCCAAGGCTTTACCTGGAGGCTGGGGAGGGTGAAAACGCCCCCCCGCCTCCTGGGGGCTGGAAAAAGGCCCATTTTGGGACTCTGGGACGGCTGGGTTTTGCCCTTCCAGAGCCTCCGTGCATGCCCTGAGGTGGGCGGGGCCAGCCAGTTCCTTTATTGACTGGTTCGGTGAACCAGCTGATGTGTTAACAACCGGTTCACGCAAACCGGACCGAACCAGCTGAAACCCACCCCTGATAATTGGTTAGAAGAGATGACAATGCAATATATTGAATGGAAACTGGAAATATTCTTGTTGGGAATATTGCCTGATACATTCAGCAAAGTAGATGCTTATCTAATTATTCATACAGTATATTGACAGCAGCGAGAATAGTATATGCTCAAAATTGGAAGAGTGAGATAATGCCACCTGAAGACAGTGTTATAAAGAAAATTTTTGAATGTGCAGAGATGGATAGACTAACATTAGCTATTAAAGAGAAAGATGAATCAGAATATTATGAGACTTGGGGAACATTTTATTGATGGTTACAAAATAGAAATGATAGAGATGGTGATGATAGGGGTAGAAGTAATTTGTAGAGTTAGGCAAGATGTTTAAGATGTTAAAAATTTAAATATTTGTACATTCCATTGAGACTGCGAGGATAAGGAATAATATGTATAGTAATGGTAGAAGTGAGACTTATGATTAATGGTAGAAGTGAGACTTATGATAACAACAATTTAAATATGACTGTTAAACTAGAAATGTGAGAATGAGCAGTAACAATAATGGAGATAAAGAATGTTATTATTATGGTTGATGAATTTGTTGTGATGTACCAGATAACCGACCTTTTCAAATGAGATTTTTCTTATGTAACTTTGAAAATAAATAAAAAATTATTTGAAAAAACAAAGAAAACTGTAATAGAGGAATTTTAATTGATAACTGAAACAAGATGAAGTTTAATAATGTTAGTAGAATTTAAGATAAAAGATGTAAAATTAATTAATAATGAAGTATTAGAATTTAAAAGGAAGTACTTAAATTGAGTTTTCTTTCGTTAAGGTTTAAATTATATACAGCAAAGGATTTAATACAAAAGTGAATTAGTTTAAGAAATGGAACTAATTCAATTGATTTTTAAAAAAAGGAAATTAACAATGAATTACTGCAATAATAATGAAACTATGTTTAACAATGTTGGTAGAAATTGAGATAAATGATGGAAAAATTAACAATGAATTTAGAAAACTCTAACAGAGAAATGTTTAACTACTGTAGTTTTAATAATTTGAATAAACACAATATTGAATTAATGCAAGAAAAATGGTATTGCAGGAGGCAGCAGTGGCCTCTTCAGTTCCATGTTGTTTCCAAGAAAACATGTCCATAAAGACAACCCTTAACATGAAGGAGAACCAGTCTTACAGCATGTACCACTGATGGAATAAAATTTGGGGAGTGAAGGAATAAGTAGCCACTGACAGGTTTCAATCTAATTGCTTCTTATGGCTTTTGAATTTGCCCTGTAGACCATCCCACCCAACTCTTAGTTTGGCTTTCTTAAATTTTGCTTGATATCTTTATGTGGCCCTATAAGAGATGCCAAGGCTTTGCAAGGGTTTCCAACTCCTAACCATAAGATGATGAGACATGATAAACACATGCACTAACATAAGACACCAAGGAAAGTTAGAAAGGAAAAATGATTAAAGATTCATTTAATATTTTAAAGTTCAGAAATTTTGCACATGTTTAAATTCTAAATCACTTGGAATTAAGACTCTGGCCAAGAGCCTCTTGGTTTCTCTGCACACCTGGCCTGGTCCTCGTTGTTGGGTGTCCTTCAAAAGTATCACATGATTGTGACATACTAAAAAAGATTATAACCTGTCTTTCTGAATGGTGTTGGTGAAATACCATTCAGAAAGGGCCTTGGTGGCTTACCGAGCTGAGAGCTTGCTCTCAGCTGCCGGCTGCTTGCAATTAGTGCGAATTCTAATCTCACCAGGCTCAAGGTTGACTCACCCTTCCATCCTTCCGAGGTAGGTACACTGAGTACCCAGATTGTTGAGGGCAATAAATTGACTTTGTAAGTCAATAAGCTGACTTTGTAAAACACCGCTTGGGGTGTGTGTGTGTGTGTGTGCAAAAGCCCTAATAAGCAGGTCTACACAAAGGATGAAGGCAATTGCTATAAATGTATTGTAAGCCACCCTGAGTCTTCGGAGAAGGGTGGCATATAAATAGAAATAAAAAATAACAATCTTGGAATTCTTTGGAGTCTTCTAATCCCAGCAAAATCAGGATAATCCATCTCCATATTTGAAGGATAGTTTTGAAAAAAATTAAGGAGCCCTGGGAGAGAAGTGAAAGAACAAGAAACATCTCCCATGTGTTGGGAAGAGAGCTTTGCATCACCTTGTCCCAATGTTTACGGAAATGCTGACACTTCCCTTTATTTTTCTTTCTCAAAGGCTATTCATGATTCTTACACAATGCTGTTTTAGAAATTAAGCATTATATACTATACAGTTCAATATTCCTATTCGTTTTCCCCATGAAGGCCACCTACAAGACACAACAGCCTTTACATTGGAAATTTTACGCTGCTTTTGTCACTATCCCAAACTCACCCCAAATATTTGCTATTCATATGGTACCTTCCACTTGCGTGCCTCATTCTTGACACAATCTGAACAGACATGCTTGGTGCACTGGATTCCTGGAACAGTTAGAAAAAGATGAACTTTGAAACCCTTCTTCTTCTCCTCTCATTTCTCGTTATATGAGGAGCCACAATCTCTTAAATATAGTCTGAGTGTTCCTATTCCCAAGAGATACTGGTTGCAGAATTCTGAAACTGAAAATATTGGGGCAGGCAAGGAAGAAAAAGGCTAGGACTCTGTACGGGGCTTTTCTATCATCTACCATGATAAAAATGCAAAGAACACTCCCAAAATATTTTTTACATAATTGCACAATTTCTGCAAAAATAAACACCCAGCAACTTCTGCTGCTGATGGCCAAAAAGCCATTATCAAACTAATATGTTGCAATGTCTTTTTTTAATCCTTCCCATCTAATATCATTACATATTTGCATACAGAAAAACCAGGCAAATTCTTTGCAGTCAAATTAAATAGTTTCTCAGCTGGATTTACAATGGGACTATGAAATGGAATTCAAGCTTTTTCTACACTCATCACTTTGGCCCTCAGGTGGATTTTCTTGTGTGTGATAATGGTGGAATGTTTTCTGAAGGACCGTCCACACTTGAGGCACTTAAATGGTTTCTTCCCTGTGTGTATAATCATATGATTTAGAAGATTAAATCTCATACTGAAATCTTTCCCACAGTCTGGACAATTGTATGGTTTCTCTCCTGTGTGAATCCTCTGGTGGCCAATAAGTCTAGAATTTTGACTGAAACCTTTTCCTCAGTCAGGACATTCAAAGGTTTTCTCTCCTGTGTGAGTTCTCTGGTGTCTCACCAGGTGGGAATTTTGACTGTATCTTTTACCACAGTCAGGACATTCAAAGGGTTTCTCTCCTGTGTGAGTCCTCTGGTGTTTCACCAAGGTGGAATTCTGACTGAAACTTTTCCCACAGTCAGGGCATTCAAAGGGTTTCTCTCCTGTGTGAGTCCTCTGGTGTAGAACCAGGCTGGAATTATCACTGAAACATTTCTCACAATCAGGACATTCAAAGGGTTTCTCTCCTGTGTGAGTTCTCTGGTGTCTCACCAGGTGGGAATTCTGACTATATCTTTTCCCACAGTCAGGACATTCAAAGGGTTTCTCTCCTGTGTGATTCCTCTGGTGTTTCAACAGGCTAGAATTGCAACTAAAACTTTTCCCACAGTGAGGACATTCAAAGGGTTTTTCTCCTGTGTGTGTCCTCTGGTGTTTCACCAGGCTGGAATTGCAACTGAAACTTTTCCCACAGTCAGGACATTCAAAGGGTTTCTCTCCTGTGTGAGTTCTCTGGTGTTTCACCAGACTGGAATTCTGACTGAAACTTTTACCACAATCAGGACATTCAAAGGGTTTTTCTCCTGTATGAATCCTCTGGTGTTGAACCATATTGGAACTGTGACTGAAACTTTTTCCACATTCAGAACATTCAAAGGGTTTCTCTCCTGAGTGAGTTCTCTGGTGTCTCACTAGGTTGGAATTGTGACTGAAACTTTTCTCACAATCAGGACATTTAAACAGTTTCTCTTCTGTGTGAGTCCTCTGGTGTCTTACCAGGCTGGAATTGGTACAGAAATTTTTCTCACAATCAGGACATTCAAAGTGTTTCTCTCCTGTGTGAATCGTCCGGTGATTACTAAGGTTGTAACTCTGACTGAAACTTTTCCCACAGTCAGGACATTCAAAGGGTTTTTCTCCTGTGTGTGTCCTCTGGTGTTTCACCAGGCTGGAATTGCAACTGAAACTTTTCCCACATTGAGGACATTCAAAGGTTTTCTCTCCTGTGTGAGTCCTCTGGTGTCTCACCAGGTGGGAATTCTGACTGTATCTTTTACCACAGTCAGGACATTCAAAGGGTTTCTCCCCTGTGTGAGTTCTCTGGTGTTTCACCAGGGTGGAATTCTGACTGAAACGTTTCTCACAATCAGAACATTCAAAGGGTTTTTCTCCTGTGTGAATCCTCTGGTGTTGAATAAGGTTGGAACCGCAACTGAAACTTTTCCCACAGTCAGGGCATTCAAAGGGTTTCTCTCCAGTGTGAATCCTCTGGTGTTTCACCAGGCTGGAATTACCACTGAAACATTTTTCACAATCAGGACATTCAAAGGGTTTCTCTCCAGTGTGAGTCCTCTGGTGGTTAATAAGGTTGGAAATCTGACTGAAACTTTTCCCACAGTCAGGACATTCAAAGGGTTTCTCTCCTGTGTGTGTCCTCTGGTGGTTCACCAGGGTGGAATTATGACTGAAACTTTTACCGCAATCAGGACATTCAAAGGGTTTCTCTCCTGTGTGTGTCCTCTGGTGTTTCACCAGGCTGGAACTGCAACTGAAACTTTTCCCACAGTCAGGACATTCAAAGGGTTTCTCTCCTGTGTGAGTCCTCTGGTGTCTCACCAGGCTAGAACTACAACTGAAACTTTTCCCACAGTCAAGACATTCAAAGGGTTTCTCTCCTATGTGAGTTCTCTGGTGTGTCACCAGGCTGGAATGATGACTGAAACTTTTCCCACAGTTAGGACATTCAAAGGGTTTCTCTCCCGCTAAAGCATTCACCGCATTGGGAACACTTGTAGGGCTTGTCTCCTGTTTGAGACCTTCCAAAAACCACAACGGAGTTCTAATCAATCGTTTTGCCACATTTAGAGCATTGTATGGCTTTTCTCCAGTTGGGATCCTCTCAGGCATAATCAGCTGTGATTTGCAAGTTGTATCTTCCCCCAAAACAGGCAGGTCTAGGGAGCTTTTCCACAACTAATATTCCTTAGGAGGTCCAAAATATGGATGATCCCTTCTTTAGTCGTGCTTTGGTTTAGTGGCGATTTTCTTCCTCCCAGAAGAGCTAGGCCTACGTGGCTTTCCAAATGACATTTTATTCCCCACTGACTTCCAGGTATTTCCCTCCTTTGTGGAATGGAAAAACAATCCCCCTTGACTTTTCATGTAATGTATGCTTGAATTTCACACACTACTTTTCCCAGCTAGAAATATCCTCTTTATTTTCTCTCGTTTCTCTCTCACCTGCCCAGGATGGTGAGGAATTGTATGGCTCTCTGAAGAAAATGTAAAATATTTTGATTCCTGGCCTCACTTGCTTTGCTATTCAAGGTTGTTTGTTATCCTCAGTTGTCCAGAGAGCTCTTCTTGCCATCCTCTTTGTCTATAAGGATCAAATAAAAGTGTATCTTTAATTGTGTATAAAATGGTTGCAGAAGCAAGTATGACTACATGTACAAAAGCTGAAGTTGTAGAAGTTTGCTGATCTCCAGCATTGAGGCGTGTGTTAACACAATGCCAAAAAGACATCAGCAATGACCTTAGAGAAGCAATTGTTGCTGCCCATCAATTTGGGAACGTTTAAAAGGCTGTTTCCAAACCATTTAAAATCCATCATTCTACAGCAGTTGTTCTCAACCTTCCTAATGCCTTTAATACAGTTCCTTGTGTTGTGGTGACCCCCAACCATAAAATTGTTTTCACATACACCTGTATTTGTATTGAAATATGTGTTTTCCAATGGTCCTAGGTGACCCCTGTGAAAGGGTCGTTCGACCCCCAAAGGGGTCCCGACCCACAGGTTGAGAACCACTGTTCTACAGTGAGGGAGATTATTCAAAAGGGGAAACATTCCAGACAGTTGCTAATCTTTCCAGGAATGGCCACCCAAGGCCAGACGATGCAATGGCCAGAGAAATAGCTAAAGAACAAAGAATTATATCTCAGACTCTACAGGCTTCAGTTAGCATGTTAAATGGTAAGAATCATGACTCTGCAATTAGAAAAAGAGTGAACAAGTATGGTTTGTTTGGAAGGGTTGCCAGGAGAAAGCCTCTGCTCTCTAAAAAGGTCATAGCGGCACGGCTAAGGTTTGCAAAGTTGCATCTAATAAATCGCATGACTTCTGGAACACTGTCCTTTGCACAGACTAGACCCAAGTGGAGATGTTCAGCCACAATGCACAGTGACACATTTGTTTAAAACCAAGCACAGCATATCAGCATAAGCCTATCATACAGTCAAGCAGAAGGTGGAGGGGTGATGATTTGGGATTGTTTTGCAGCCACAGGACCTGGACACCTTGCACTCTTTGAACTGACCATGAACCACTCTGTATATTGAAGTATTGTCAAGTCAAAAGTGAGGCTATCTCTTCGGCTTGGAAAAGGCCTGATACTATTTATAAGGATACTTTGAATGATAAAGGGGAATTGAATTCTAAGGTTGAGTTTGAGAGTTGAGTTATGTAACTATAACATTGCTTTTATATTTGCAAATCCAATCAAGGTATGATAAGGATTCTAGACTATTTGGTTTTTATCAAAATCTGACACAGCTTGACAAATTACTTCTGGGAAAAGATGTAAAATTGATTAGGAGTATTTATAATTATTTTTTAGAATACCACCTTATGGATGAACAAGTTAAACATACAATGGTTGTTTAGGCAGAGTTTGGCTACAACATAGAACTAGAAAAATGGGAGAGGTTGTGGCCTAAATATTATTGATTGATTGATTGATTGATTGATTGAACTTCTATGCTGCCCTCCTCCCGAGGGACTTAGGGCAGTGAACAATAAAACATACATAATAGAAAAGTTAAAAATAGATTAAATTAAATAGGAAGTTCAATAAATAGACAAACACACCTTAAAATCTCACCCACCCCCACCCTCCCTCAGCCCAGGCCAGCCATACAAAAAAGCCAAGTTTTTAGATCTCGCCTGAAGGAGCGGAGGTCAGGGCTGTCCTAAGCTCAGGGGGAAGTTGGTTCCATAAGGTGGGGGCCTCCACAGAGAAGGCTGTCCCCCTGGGTGTCGCCAGCCGACAGTGTCTGGCCGATGGCACCTGGAGGAGACCGACTCTGCGGGCTCAAACCGGGTTGTGGGGAGCTGATGATACTGGCAGGAGGTGCTCCCATAACTATCCCGAGCCATTGCCATAAAGGGCTTTATAGATGGTGACCAGGACCTTGAAGCGCACCCGGAAAGCAACGGGTAACCAGTGCAGCTTGCACAAGAGTGGCGTAACATGGGAGTAACGTGACACCCCCATCACCACCCGCAAGGCCACATTCTGCACCAGCTGCAATCTCCGGATGCACCCCAAGGGCAGCCCCATATAGAGGGCGTTGCAGTAGTCAAGACGGGAGGTGACCAGGGCATGAGTGACTGTGGACAAGGCACCACGGTCCAGGTAGGGGCGCAACTGGCGCACAAGCTGAATTTGCACAAAAGCCCCCCTGGTCACGGCTGCCAGATGATCTAAAGACAGCCGAGAATCCAGGAGGACACCCAAGTTGCCTGCTGACTGGGAGGGGGGCAAAACCTCTCCCCCCACCACCAGAGATGGAACATTCTGGAAAACACATGACGCCGGTATCCACAGCCACTCCATCTTGGCTGGGTTGAGCCGAAGCCTGTTCTTCCCCATCCAGACCCATAAGCTAACTATGTCAACAGCATATAAAGAGAATTTGTATAAGATGTTTTATAGGTGGCATTTTCCCCCCTTGAGGATAGCAAAGATGTTCAAAGACAAATCAGCTAAGTGTTGGAAATGTAAACAACCATCTGGATCCTATTATCATATGTGGTGCACGTGTGGTCAAGCAAAAAGGTATTGGTTGAAGATACCTAATTGGCTAGAACAAGGGTTGGCAAACTTAAACAATCAAAGAGCCATTTGGACTCATTTCCCACAGAAATGAAAACACCAGGAGCCACAAAACCTGGGTGGGTGTGGCCAATTTATCGTCACTCACTCCCACCCAGTCACCTGACCCTCCCAGCCACGTGTAACCAGGTTTTGTGGCTTCTGGTATTTTCTCTGGGAAATGTGTGTGTTTGTGTGTGTGTGTACGTGTGTGTGTGCTCCTCTGTGTCTCCTTCTTTCTCATCTCTCTTTCCCTGTCACTTTCTCTCTCTCATCTTTCTCTCTCTCTCATCTCTTGTTGTCTCTCTTTTCCTCCCTCTCTATCATCTCTCTCTCTCTCTGTCTCCTGCGCGTGTTCCCTCTTGAACCATTTCCCAAAAGCAGGCAAGGAAAGGTTGGGTTTGTTGTTTTTTTAAATTAAACGGCAGAAGCATGACGCCCAGGCTCACCTGCTGGACTGGGGCAAGAGCAGCGGAGGGAGAACGGACCGCAATCGCCATGTGAGCTTTTTTTTTTCCTGCTCATTCCACCTCTGGAGATCAGGTATCTCTGCGCTGAACAGTAACCCTCTAGAGGCGGAATGAGAAGAAAAAAAAAGCTCACATGGCACTTGCAGTCTGTTCTCCCTCCACCACTCTTGCCCCACTCCAGCAGG